>CAOKZL010003285.1:0-108830 GCA_948472985.1 Iguana delicatissima | reverse complement strand
GCATCCCCGTTAATCTGTCCATCTCTTCCATATCTAACACTTTCATCAGCCATTCCTCCATTTGTGGTGTCAATCTATTTTTCCATTTCTGTGCATATGTCAACCGTGCCGCAGTAACTAAATATAATATTACTCTCCAGTGTTTTCTTTTTGCCAGCTTCTCTATCTTATAAGTCATATTTAATAAAAATAGTTTTGGTATTAGTGGTAACTTAATTTGAAGTATTGTTGTTATCCTCTCATGAATATCTTTCCAGAACTTTCTTGCCTCCTCACATGTCCACCACAAGTGGAAGAATGTACCTTTCTCCTTACCACATTTCCAACACTTATTCTCTGTAATTTTATAAATCCTACTCAATTTTACGGGGTCTAAATACCACCTGTATAACATTTTCAGGTAATTTTCCTTTAAACTCTGAGCTGCCGTAAATTTATTTGTATCTTTCCAACTAGCCTCCCAGTGTTCCAATTCTATTCCACGCCCAACATTCTTACTCCATTTTATCATTGTCTCTTTTACTGTTTCACTTTCCAACTCACGTTCTAACAGTAATTTATATATCTTGGATATTGTTTGTTTCTTAGAGTCCCGTATTATTTTCATAAATGGGTCTTCCTGTTTTGTTGTTCCAATCCCTTCTGCATTTTTATCCATAATAAATCGTTCTCTTAACTGTCTGTATAAAAACCAGTGGCAATCAAAGCCCTCTTTTTCGATTTCTTCCCTAGGTTTTAATGAACATCCATCCGATTTCTCTATTATCATGTCTTTATACCTTCTCCTAGATTTTTAAAGGGCTGCTGTAAGGTGATAATAGCCTTTCAGATTTTTACAGGGGTCAGTTAGAGGTGATGTGTGAAAGCAATAAATCTGCTTACCAAAATTCAATTTCCCAGGGTTCAAAACTCTCTAAGGTTTTTTTTTTTTTTTTTTTACATACAGGCAGTATTGAGAACTACAGTATTACATTCCAGCCCACTCCCACAATTGTGCAAATATGCTTTATACCTGAGCATTTATTATCACTCTGTACTGCATCCAAAGAAGTGGATTCATAATGATGAAAGCTCATGCAACAATAAAAACCAGTTAGTCTTAAAGGCACAGCAACAATTCTTTTTCTTTTTCATTTCATTCCTCATTTTTATTCAGTAGTTTGAAAACATGTATGCTCAAAGAATTATTATTTTTTAAACTTCTTTTTGCTGTATTGGCTTTAAGCCAATTTGAACTTGCATTACTCCTAGTCTAACACTCCATCCACAACATTACACAGCTCCACTTTCCAATTAGAGCTTTTCCAGGACAAGAACTCAATTAGAACAGTAATTGAACAAGTAATTGAAATGTATTTGCTGAAAGTAAAAGTAACAGCACCTGGCATGATACATTTCCGCACTAGACTGTTATAGCGCTATCATTCCACTTTCAACATCCTATGGAATCCTGGGGTTTGCAGGTCAGGGAGGGGCTGGCTGGCCGGCCCCTCCCTGAACTGCAAACCCCAGGATTCCATAGGATGTTGAAAATGAAATGATAGCACTATAACAGTCTAGTGCGGAAATGGCCACAGAAAAGAACCTATTTGTAAATGTACACACGATTGGGTTGGTTACACGTTCAAGCCAATCTGGATCTATCAAGAGCAAGGCCGATTCTTCAACCTCAGCAGGGCTAGATTTATGCACAGGCTAAATATGTTCCAGTTTAGGGCTTCAAATTATGAGGGGTCTCTAGATAAAAAAACAAAAGAAAAAATAGAATAGAAATTTGAAGTTATCTTGCTTAAATTTTGACATAGCCTCTGTACATAGTTCAACCCAGTTTATAATACAATCCTGGTTCTTAACCACAGGGAAGTGCCCAGAAAATTATTTGCAAAAAGTACATTTGTTGCAGAGGCCCCAAACTCCTGAATAACTAGATCAGAGCTCACAAAGTTGCTCTTTTTTCCAACTTCCTGGCCATACAGATTAAGGGATTCCAGAAAAGTAACTTTTCCAAATGCAAACTGCTA
Source organism: Iguana delicatissima (assembly GCA_948472985.1). NCBI lineage: Eukaryota > Metazoa > Chordata > Lepidosauria > Squamata > Iguanidae > Iguana > Iguana delicatissima. Next base: position 106,809 of record CAOKZL010003285.1, on the reverse strand, counting down.
GTGTGCTGGTCTGGATTCCTTGCTGCTTCATTCACTAGATCATTCTCAGCAAATCTAATCTCTATTAGATCACATTCACTCGCTTAACGTTTGTTTCTCTATAGCCCTGATATGCATGATCCTGCCAACATAAATGAAGGAGCAGTAGCAGAGCCAGTGCAGTTCAGTGGCTAGAGTGCTAGATTTAAACGTGGGTTCACACTGAGAGCCATGCTCAGCTATGGACTGTTTGTCAGTGGAACCTTTTTCAGAGAGTTGCTGGAAAAGTAAATATACCATCTGAAGTTCCTTGGAAGAAGAACAGGACAGAGATCTAGGGCACAGCTCAACAAAGCTAAGTCCTATAAAATACTTTTGCTTTCAGTGGGGGAAAACTAATATGTGTTTAACTCCTATCCTATCCACAGGATCTGAAAATGTTTTGCAGCCCAATCCTATGCATGTTCACTCAGAAGCAAGGTTCATCATGTTTAGTGGCACTGATGTATTTAAGTCTTTTACTCCAAGTCTCAAGTCAGGTCTCAAATCTCTACCTTCAAGTCTCAAGTCAAGTCTCAAGTCCTTAAAGATACTTTCAAGTCAAGTCTCAAGCCTGGGAGCTAACTTTATACCTCAACTTATATTTCAGAATTTCTGCACAAAGTTGAATAAAGTCAGTTTTAACAATTTAAGCAGAATTGGCTCTCTATGTTTGCCATTTTGCCATCTGCAGCTTTGGAAGTGGAGAATAGCATCCTTCTTACTCCTGCTTCCCAAAGCTGGAGGCTTTTGTGCCAGTGGGTATAAAAGTCTGCAGCTTCAGACGTGGGGAATGGGATCCTTCTTACTTCCCATTTCTGAAGCTGGAGGATTTTTCAGAAGTTGGGAATAGGATCCTTCTTACTTCCCACTACTGAAGCTTCAAAAGTTTTAGAAGGAAGGATCCTTCCTTCTCAACCCTGTTGCCTAACACATTTGCTGTTCTCCTCTGAGAAATACACGCTGCACTCTGTGGGCAAGTCTTCCCTTCTGCTTGTTGTAAAAGTTTTAGAAGGCTCCTCTCATATGCAGCAAGGACAGGCCTGCCTCAAGCCCATTGCCTATCTTGTTTGCTATTCCACTCTGAGAAATGCACCCACACTTTGGGGTTGAGATAGATTGTCATGTGACAAGTATAGTAGAGTCTTGGTTATCCGACCTGCGGTTATCCGGTCCTCCGGATTAACCGACGCCGCGGTTGCCTGGGGGTGTGGCTGTAGGCATTTCCGTGCCCCCAGACACGCCCCGGCATGCCCCAGGCCCACCCCAACACGCCCCCAGGCCCACCCCAGACACGCCCCCAAAATGGCGGCCGCCACGGGCCTCCGTGTAATCCGACACTTTCGGTTATCCGACCCTCCGCCCGCCCATTTAGGTCAGATAACCGAGACTCTACTGTAGACAAAAAGAGATGGAAGCATCGTTCAAAGTCATAAGGTTTCTGGGTGAATGTGTTATGTTACTGAATCAAGAGCAGCAAGTCAGACACTAAAAATATACAAAAGTCTCGAGTCAAGTGGAGTCAGTGCATCATTTATTTGCCAAGTTGAGTCCGAGTTGAGTCACTGAAGTGACTTAAGTCTGACTTGACACCAAGTCAGCTGGCCCACATCTACATCAGTGTGTAGTGGCGTATACTCCTAGGTGACTGAATACGATTGTAGATTAAATTTGTGCCAAGCAGAAATGCATTTTTAAAAAGAACAACATGAAATTAGAATAGTAGTTTTCTTTACAGAACAGTATAAAAGTTGTGTTGTTTAAAAAAACCCCCTCTGGTTTGGAAGGTGAATGGTAGCCACTGTGTCCAGGAAAAGTGACTGATGCACTGAAGGGAATAAAAGGAAAGCAAAGAAATATTGCAGGCTCTGAAACACAGTGGGAAAGCCTACATAGGTGAAAAGTAAATCTGGTGGATAAATTGGGTTGCATTTAACATGCAAATTCCTTTCCTGTCTACCACACTGCTGCTTGGCTGGAGATCCAGTAGACCTACCATCATAAATATTAGAACGTTGGAGGATTTGCCTAACCACCAGAAGTATCTCAGTGAACATAATATTTTGACCCAAAATGACTTAGAGCCATGTTACATCACTCCCTGGGAATTTGATTGCTTGTGGATATGGTGGATTTCTAACTTGCCAGGCTGACAGAAATGGTAATATATTTTTCAGCCTCCCTGTCATTTGGCGGTAAGGGACTTGACTTGCAGAAGGTGACCTAAATCTTTCAGTGTGACAGATGCTTCTGATACCAAAAACATATGTATCTTTATACAGTAAATTTAATGAAGAAGGTGGTTATGAAAACAGATTTGGTAAGGTAAGCATTCTTTGTTTAATAGTGTGCCGGGACCTATGCTATGCTGACTGACTCAAGTGTAATTCCGGAAGCATTTTCAGTAAGGTATCTCCTAACCGTTTATAAAGCTCAATCCCTCCTTTGTCAAAATATTGAATAAAGAGACTACAGTTGTCCTCAAGACTCTGGAACATAACATGTTCTTAATGGAAAAGTAAATAGTGCCTTACTTAGAAACTGCTAGAAGGATTAACCTAGCTACTGGTATATCTAGAGATTATACTAACTATCTAGAGGTGCATTAAACAAACCATGGATTGTCTTATTAACCAAATAATACATTTATATATTTCTAGATCATAAGGAAAGTCTCTTTCAAAAATTTCAAGGAAATAAGCTCTATAAGTCAGGGTTCAGCAACTTTTTGTTAAATCTTTTTATTCAATTGATACAATAATAATATCAATTAATTGTAAATTAATTATAAAGTACTGAAAAAAAGACCACCTGGAAGAAAAGAACAAAACCTAAAATAATACAAAAACACAAAAACATACAGTTATTTACAATCTTACTAGGTCGTTATTTCTAAAACTTTCTTATGTTGGTTCTAATTTTCTCATATTATTGCTTAGTTTCTGATATCCTATCTCAGTTATTTACACAGTTGTTCAATTGCCCAATGATTTCTTCTTAAAACCCCTTCCCTTATTCTTTTTTCCTGTTCCCCTTGGTGTTTCCATAGACAGTATTCACCAATGATAAGTTTTCTAATACAGTTGTTCCAATAGAACTCTACCTAGTTGTAATTTTCTTAATTGTAATATATTTTACTTCTCAACTCAAGGTCATCTATATTCTCCATTATATTGTTGCTTTCCTTGAGTGGTCTCTGCCTTTAAGATCTAATTTATTTTTCCGTTCCAATTTATATTATATTTATTATTAGTCTTATCTCACAGATTTGTTTCTAGTACAACTCCTGTACTATTTTCTCTGTATCTCTCCACTGATATCTATAATTTGGTCTCAAATAAGCTTAATTATCTATCAGAATCTTTAAAGGATTCAGCAACTTTAATGGATTTGCAAGTCAGTTTTCTGTCCAGGAACACTCCAGAGGCCACACAGATTACTAAAATGCCATTCTTTTCAAAACAACAACAAAAACAAACAAATAAAACAAAAAACAAGAAAACAAAACAGAAAACTGAAATTGCAAGTGGCCAGGCATCCACTTCTGATTCTGATAAACAGCTGTGTTTTCATGTTAAACAGTATGGGAGGGTGCGCTGACTAATTTAATAGGTCAATGTAATTCCCCCCAAAAAGAATTCTTTGTGGTTTGTTTTACCCAAAGAAGTGAAATTTGGGTCCTTAACAGGCTGCAAGCCTCTCTAGGACTGCACTTTGGTCACTCCTGTTTCAAGTATTCTGAGATAGTTGTTGTGGTTGTTGTTGTGTGTCTTCAAATCATTTCTGACTTACATTGATCCTGATGTGAACCTATCACAGGGTTTTCTGGGGCTAAGAATGTGTGATGTACCCAAGGTCACCTAGTGGGTTTCCATGGAATTGAACCCTGTCTCCAGGATCATAGTCCAATACTTAAACCATTATACCATGCTGGCTCTCTTAACACCTCAGTTTATAAGGAAAGCCACTTTGACTTTAACCAAACACTCAGTTAGAGATGCAAGTACTTGGCTACTTCATCTTTGCAGGTAAGGACAGATAATCTTCACATTTCTTCTCCCTGTTGTAGAGCAAACCAATATTTCTGTACATTTCTTGCCTAGCAGTCACACATCCTGGAGTGTTTTGGAAATCATTCTGCACAAAAATATATGGGAGTAGGTTTTGTATTAGAACTGTGGGAGTTTTTGTGCAAAAAAAGTGTTCCCAGACAGTGTTTTCTCTTCTGCACAAATACTTTTTTTAAAAAAAAAATGCATGAAAAAAATGTGCGCAAAAATGGCAACAGAGATTTCTCTGCAAAAAAAAAAAAAAAAACCACCCAGCAATCTTACACAAAATATAATGTGGGATTTTTGTGTGTGCAAGATTGCTTTTATTGGTAAGAGGTTTTTTGCATGTGTGCATATGATTTTTTTGTGCAACATTGCTAATTTTTGCACAAAAAGAGCAATCTTTCTGCACAATCCCCAACATACAGCCACCTAGATTTTTTTTTAAAAAAGAACTTCTTTTTACACGGACAGACAAAAAAATTACTGTTGCTCAAAGAACTGATATATATCTCTGCATAGAATTATTTCCTGAAAATTTTTGAAATGTACAAAAATACTACTGTTGTCACTGTGTTATTCTTCCCAATTGAATTCCCTTTGGCAGAAACCCATTGTTTTGGCCAGGAACTAAATGAGAAGTTGATACTTAACGTGAATATTCATTCCAGGATAGTTGGAGGAGCAATCCACAACACTTTGGATTATTCTCCATGTACCACCTGGTCAGGAAGGAGTTCTCAGTCCAACATTCTTTTCAGTTACGTCTGTTACTTCCTTTCCACTTCACTATCAGTTTCAGTACGAAGTCTTGCTTGCTAATCTAACTACTTATTGCTAATCTTTCCACTTATTTATATATAAACATATATAAATGCAGACACCCCACTTTCAGGATAGTAGGAGGAGTGATCCACAACACTTTGAGAGTTACCTAAGTCCATTTACTTTGGATGAGGGTGACTGTCCTACTTGTAAACCTTCTGCAGCATCAAGTGCCCAAAAGCCACTTGTGAAGAACCATGTTTATCCACGTTGTAGTGCCTAATGAAGGTAGATTGCTCTTTCCATCCAGCAGCATTACATACTTTTTCCAACGATGCTAAGGCCTCATAATTCACAGTCACTGCCATTGAGCTTGCTGTGTGTGCTTACATACTCTTAGGCCTCTGAACCTTTGCAAAGTCGTAACAGAGAAATATGCATGCCTGTAGCTCAGTGATGCATTTAAGTCTTTTACTTCAAGTCTCAAGTCAAGTCTCAGTCTCTACCTTCAAGTTTCAAGTCCTTGAATATACTTTCAAGTCAAATCTCAAGTCTGGGAGCTAATTTCATACCCCAACCTATATTCCAGAATTTCTTGATAGTGTCAAATAAAGTCAGTTTTAACAGTCTAAGCAGAATCGGCCCTCCACATTTGCAATTTTGCCATCTGCAGCTTTGGAAGTGGGGAATAGGATCCTTCTTACTTCCCATTTCCAATGCTGGAGGATTTTTCTGAGGTAGGGAATAGGATCCTTCTTACTCCCCATTAGTGAAGCTTCAAAAACTTTAGAAGGAAGGATTCTTCCTCCTCAAGCCTGTTGTCTAAGGCCCTTTTCGCACGCAGTTTCTGTAGAGCGAGGGCCTCTTGAGTGTTGCGTAAATGGGAGCGTCGGTCCATACAACGCACTCCCATTCACACGACACTCATGAGCCTAAAGTGGGACGCGCGCGCATTTTCTTATTTTGGGCTCTAAGCCGAAAATACTGTGCGGTTGTGCAATGCTCTCGGGGCCCTCACGCACTTACCTGCATGCGGTGCGTCGAACAAGCCGGGCTGGTCGTGTTTCCTCCCCCAGCGCAGCCTACAGCTCCCAAACTGCACTGCGGAAGGAAAGGGCGGGGCATTCGTGCGATGCTCGCGCGACCGGCAAACAGCTGTGGGAGGCAGAAGGGCTGCCGTGAGCAGCTCGTGCAAATGGTTGCTCGGGCAAGTGCCGCCCCCCACCGCTGCGACGAAGGTAAGGTGCGAAAAGGGCCTAACACATTTGCTGCTCCATTCTGAGAAATGCACCCTGCACTCTGGGAGCAAGTCTTGTCTTCTGCTCTTAGGAAAAGTTTTGGAAGGCTCCTCCAATATGCAGTAGCACATGCTGCTGAGCAGACCTCAAGCCTAATGCCTAACCTGTTTGCTGTTCCCTTCTGAGAAATGTGTCCACACTTTGGGCTTGAGAGAGATTGTCATGTGACCAGTAGGCAAAAAGAGACAGAAGCATTGTTCAAAGTCATAAGGTTTCTGGGTGAATGTGTTGTGCTACTGAACCAAGGCCAGCAACTCAGTCACTAAAAATATATAAGTCTCAAGTCAAATCAAGTCAGTGCATCATTTATCACCAGGTAGAGTCCAAGTCAAGTCACTGAAGCAACTTAAGTCTGACTTGAGTCCGAGTCAGTTCACTCAAGTCTACACCACTTCTTTAGCTATCTCGACATCATCTGCTTTGAGACTTTATTACCCAATGTTTTGGGATGAAACAACATAAATAAGGCCTCTGTTCATCTGACTAGTTTAGTTCTCTTAATGTACTCCTTTATCTAACATTTATGCCATTTTCCCTTCAAAGCATGCTATGGCTCAGGACAAAAATTTGGCAAGTTTACATATTGATATCTAGCTTTATCTACTATCCATTTTGGAACAAATGCAGGCTCTAATGTCAGTGTTACTTTATCTTCATCTATTCTACAAAAATTCTTATTAACTGAAAGTGCCGAAAGCTCTGATACTCTTCTCACAGATGTAATTGCCACTCAAAACACCACTTTATATGATAATAACCTCAATGAAGTGTCCTTCAATAGTTCAAAAGGTTGCTGTGCTAAAACATTGAGGACCAAATTCAAATCCCAAGTAGGAAACCTATGTAGAGTTTGTGGAGCCAACAATGCAGTCCCTCTCAGAAACCTCTTAATATGAGGATGAGCTGGCAACTTTGTGCCTTCTAGGCATAAAACTGGATAATACAGCTACTTGACATTTTAAAGTGTTGGGTCTTAACTCTTTTCTCACTCCATCTTGAAGAAATTCTAAAACATATTTTACAGCAATAGTGTCCATGTGACACCATTTGTCACTGCATGTGACAAACACCACTTTTGAAAAGCCTTCCAAGTTAAATCATAAATTTTATTTGTCAGGTCCTCTCATGAAGACAACAATGTGTTTACAATATCTTTTGAATATCCATGACCTCCTAACAACTCCTTTTCAATAGTCAGGCAGCCAATTTTAGCCTAGGGCCTTACTCCATTCCCACTTATTTTTGCCCTGTAGATCAAGCATAGCCTGGAGCCATAGTACCGCAGCCCTGGCAAACATCAATATCATTGAAGTACTTTTAATAATTAACACAGCTGTCTCATGTGCCTTTTTAATGGCTGTCTCAGCCCTTCGTTCATCACCGTCTTTCAATGCCATGTCCCATTCTTCAGGGGAATGACTTCCAATATAAGAGCTGCAATTGGGCCATCCATGAGTGGCACTTTTTGAAATTCCATGTCTTTTCTCTGAAGCAAATACAGCGTTTGCCCATATGGATTCAAACTCTTCATATTCAGGGGAGCCTCCCACTCCAACTCAACCACATCTCTGAACATATCAGGTCAGAGAATTTCAGATGATTTTAACATTGGCCTCCTTATGCTACTTTCTGTTTATCTCTCTTTCCTTCTATTATCATCCTTCTTCTCATCACCCCCAACTTTAAAGTGTTAATTATTCTTTTTAATAAACTTCTAAATTCATCTACTGAAAAAGTCTCTCTGAAATCTTCTCCTCTTCTGAATCTGCATCTGATGAGTTCTCTTGTTCACTCAAGTCCATGTCTAACTCCTGCTGTTCTTCATTTTCCAAATCTTCCTCTGTCTCTGAATGAGACTCATCTCTCTCCTATGCTTAGACTCTCTTTTACACTTTCTTCCTTTGTTGTCTTCTTCTTGCACCACTGCTACATGTTTCCCTGCTTTCTTTCTATAACTCAAGTCCTTAAGCACTTTATCTTTTCAAGATTTTGCTCAGCAACTTGTTCAACTGCTGCTTGCTCCAAATTAATTTGTGTAGTTCATTATTAAATGAATTCATTGGTGGCCAATTCTGAGGCTTAATCATGTTGTGTAAATTAGCTTGCATTAAATAATTCATTAAGTTCATATTTAACAATTGTTTACCAATAGTATTGTGCCATTCATTGTGTGCTCTTAAAAAATAATTCATTTCTCTGTCAATCGGTTGCTTTAAATATGCCTGCAACTCATTCATATTAATAGCCAAATCAGACCCTGACACCTCAGCCTGCCCTGGTGTCACCTGCAGATTATACTGAGTGGATTTGGACAGGCTGCATCATTATGGACTGTTGCTGCTGGGCTGTATTTATTAACAGCGTCTTCAGGCTCCGAAGAATCAAATGGCATGTGTGCACATAGGAGTGAGACTAGACGCATTAGCTGCACCAATCATATCCACACCTGCCGCAGTCTGCACTCTACTCTCGCCTTAGAATTAGTGGTTTCAACATGGTGGACCAAGGTGGCCACTGTTAACTTCTCCTGGTCATTGGCACCTCTCTCTGCATGACTCTGGTTATGTCCACTCTTGTTTCTTCCTTTGCTCATCTAGCTTCAGGATTTTTTAAAAACCTTTTTCCCATGTAGTATTTTTCTTTTTTCTTTTTTCTTTCTTTTCTCTTGTGGCAGGGGCACCACAACTTTTTTCAAGTTGCTCTCACTGAAATTAAAAATATACTTCTTAAACCTCCTTCCTCCACCCCACCAGAGTTATTTGGGCAGTGGACATCTGGTTGGCATTTGATTTTATATCTTTCACAGTCATGATTTGCTGGGAAGCAGTCAGCAAGCTCTTAGCAAACAGCTCTCAGTCACCTTTTTCTTCGGAACAGGGACTGGCTCCGCTTTCTCTATCACTTCCTCCACTGACCTTTTCTTCCTCACAGTTCCCTCCATTTCTCTGAAACCAAGGACTTACTATATTAAATCTAATGATTTTACCATGAAGGGGTTTTTAACGTGACCAGCTGGCAAGGCAGGAAATAAAAAACTGAGGTGAAAGAGAAAAGTGTAACGGATGTAACTGAAAAGACATTGAACTGAGAACTCCTGCCTGGCCAGCTAGTGTGTGGGAAATTGCTGTGGACTGCTCCTCCTACTATCCTGAGAATAACAGTGAACATTCTTTCTAAACCTACTCACAATTTGTATTCAAATGTTACATGAATGCTTGAACTAACAAAAAATATGTCTTCAAAGTAAACAAAATAAAATAAATTCAAGATTCATCAGTAAGAAAGATCCACGTTTTAAAACACACAATGATATTAACTTTGGTTTTCTGGGGTTCTTGTGGTTAAGAGAAACTTCTCATTATTTCATCAAGTTGAAAGACAAGCAATGAACTCTGGATCAGCTTTGGATATGGCCTGAAATGAAAAGCCATCTTTATTATTCTTTTTTGTCAAATTTGCACAGGGAGGAGGCAGACCCAGCATATCTCTGCCTTGTGTAGGGCAGCTAGTCCTTCAGAATCTCACTTTTCGTCTGTTTTCTTAGCTTCATCAGTTTACTAGGGGGCATAGTAAATTTTAATCTTCAGTTAACAAATTATCTGCAGCCCTGAATTTTCATAAATAGGAACAGTGCTTTAATATTTTAAACATCTTTCAGCATGTAAATCCCAACCAACTTAGGAGTGCACATTTCATAAATCCAGTCCATCCAGTTCTACTAATTTCAGGTTTATAATTACTGCTTGTCTCGAATTAAGCATAACCAGTGGGAACTATACTGTTGGCAAATCTTTCAGCAGCCAGGCAGCAACATAACTCGAAGGTACTTCTGAGCAAATATTAGGGGTGTAGAGGAAGGGTGGGACCTGAATTCAAAACAAACAAACAAACAAACAAAAAACCATAACAAAAAACAAAACAAAGACACAGTTTCAGTTTCTGCTTTTGTGCTTCAGATAGGTAGCTGATTTGCTTACGGCAAACACTTGGAAAATTCAAATCCTTGGAAAACACAAAACTTTGGCTGTTTTCCAGCTGACTAAACTAGGGACATAAATAAATAGATAACACTTCTACATGTTTTCTCTCCACTGGATGGAATGCACATGTTTAACAGCACCTCCTGAGCAGATGAAGCCTGCCCATGTTTGGGCTGGGCATCATGATGGGATATTGCCTCTTCCTTCTCTTCACCATTTCTGAGGAAACAACAGAAGCATTGTCATGCTCCTGTTTATCTTTAATGGAATGACAGTGCTTTACTGAAATCTGTACATGTATGCTAACAAACATGTATGCTAACACACTGTTGTATCAAATTATTCCCAGTAAAGCTGGCAATAATATGATTTATAGTGTTTGGAGGTTGCATTAGTTTTGGAAAGGCAAAGGATGTATTATAACATAAATGTCACAAAGTAATTCCAATTTAATGCCTTCATTTCTATGGAAAGCCACAGTGACTGAAATGCAACATTCAGTCCTCATTTACATGTTACATAAGAGCTGTGGCCATTACCCTGAACCATTATCATGATGTATCCAGTGCTAGGAAAATTTCCTTTTCTGGTCTACAACTACGGGTGAGGAATTCTCTCCCACAGAAGGTTAGGGGGATCTCCAGCTGGAAAAGAGCTCTTATTTGATTAGGCATTTGATTGCCTAACTGTCTATGGATAAAGTATTTTAATGGGGTATTTGTGTAGTACTTGCATTGCTGTCATGTTTTAAAATGATTTTACATTGCTTTAAAGCACTGATGTTTTAATATGACAGTTTATTTAATTATTTTTTAACATTTTTATCATTAGTGTTTTTTTAAGACGTACTTTTATTTCATGATGTGAGCCACCTTGGTCCCATGTCGGGAGAAAGTAAGGACAGAAATTAAATAAATAAAATAAAAAATAACATATAAATATATAATACCATTCCCAGAATGCCCCAGCCCACATGGCTATTCTAGTTGGAGGAATCTAGGAAGACTAATCCAGAAACAACCTTTCCAAGCTCTGGGTACACAGTAAGATCTGTAATGGAAGATCAGATGGACGGTATGAATATCTTCTAAACCAGTGCAGTTCTAGTACTGGTGTGAAATGTCACAACATCATTGGGTCATCTCATGTGTTTCTGCATTACAGACACCTCTCACTACTAATAGTGTGGGACTGGTTAACACAAAAAAGCACATAGCTGTAAAAAGAATCCTTGCCTCAAGACCCCCCACCCCTGCACTTTTGAATATTAATGTGAAATACCTAAAAATTATTTGGAAATAACTTCTATTGAAATCAATAGTGCTACAGCCAGTTCTCATGAGTCCTCTGCCCTTGATATGCTACAGTTTGTTTTTAGAAAGGAATATACTTCACATTGCTCATGATGAATGGCTAACATCATCTAATACTTCCAGCATGGGCTCAGAATTTACTTGTATGCACTCTTGTAATCTTTTGGAAAATTCACCAAGTTCATCCATTAAATGATGCCATAAAAAGCAGAGGGTAGGGTAGGACATTTGCCTTCTAGGTGTCCTGGCCTACAATTTTCATTACCTCCACCAAGCATGGCAAATTGTGGGAATTGTAGGCCAAAACATATGAGGCCCCAGAGATTTCTCACCTCTGTCATTAAGGAAACTTCCCATGATCAATCATTTTATCATAGCAACATCACTTTTATGGCAAAGTGATATTAAGAATCAACCCTTTTTTCCCAAGTAAATAGAGTTATACGTATATATATTATTTGAGTATCAAGCTTGAAACAGATAGGAGACAGTATTTTCTTTTTCACACAGATATATATCATTGTATGCAGAAATACACACACACACACACACACCCCCCTTTCTATTTATTTAATGACTGCTTATGAAAGAATATGTGGGACACAATCCATAGGAAAATAGCTATTTTCCTCCACTAAAGTTCCATTGAAATACATTGCAGCTGTATAACAGAGATTTATTAGATAGGCATTTTTTGTTCTTTGTTTATGAATTTTAACACACCATATATGTGGCCCAGCTGTAGTTCTTCCAATGATAGTTACTTCATCAAACTCTTATCACTCAAAGTGCCGACTCTTCATAAGTTTAAAAGCTGTTTCAGAGCTGGCACATACTTTCTAGGTGGATTTAGCAGAACATCATCAGCTCAACTGTTTAGATTTTCATAATTTCAGAATACAAAACCTTTCTTGGTTGACTGCACTCTGTTCGCTATTTGTAAAAGATTTATGTGCACCATTCATTATTTACTTTTTATGTATTATTAATTCCTTGTCATTCATTTCAATTTGTTTATCAATTATGTATAGATCCAAAAGAGTTTTTCATTTTTAAAAATGAAATCCAGTGTAACAATGGCTGTGCTAGAAACAGCATTATTGTTAGAGGTACGTTTGGTGGAAAATAGGAAACGGCCTTCTCGGTGGCTGCTTCCAAGTTCCCAAATGCTATGCAAAAAGAAGACAGTCTGATTCCATCTTTGATGCAGTTCCCTCAGTAGGCAAAGATATTTCTATTCAGACAGACTTTAGGCACTGATGCATCTTGTTTCTTTTTTAAAAATTTTTATGACATTTTAACTTAGCAGCTTTAATGTTACAGTAATAAATCTGTATTTTTTGACAATACCCTTGAGCGCTAATTATAGAGGAAAGGTGGGATATACTTTGAATAAAGATAAAAGAACACATAAATCTTTGAGATTTGAATACTATAGTCAAAAAGCTCCTACAATATGTATGATATTTAATGGCTAACTTTTGGCCAATTCAAAATCATATTTCTTTACCTGTATAATGATATTGTCATGTTCTACTTAAAGGAGGGCTCCTCAGATGAAGAATAGGAAAAGAAAAGCCAAGATAATGAGCTCCAGTTAGAGCCAGAGGAGGTTGGTGGTCTTGCTCTGGAGCCAGAAAAGATTTGTAGCCCTACGCTGGAAGCAAAGCTTGGGTCATTTCATGTAGATCCTGAAGAGATGGAGTTAGAGGCTGAGCTACTTCATCCTTCAGAGCACTGTAGACTCAAAAGCCATTAACAGAAGATCAGGAAAGGCTCTGGATTGTCTTAAAAGGAAAACACTGAGATAGTCAGGCCAGTTATGCTCATTTGTGGCTGTTTGCTTGCTGCAAAACAATGGCTCTGCAATCTCTCCCTTTGGCATCATGTGATATTCTCTGCTCTAGTCTTCCTGAAATTTGGTTTGCTCCTTAGACTATTCTCTTTGGTGATTCCATCAATGGAATGTGACTGCCTTCTCTGCTTAGATGCTTGACTGCATGAAGCATGCTTCTGTTCTTGCAGACCCTCTGTATATGACCACTTCCACAGTACACTGTTATAGTGCTATTATTCCATTTTCAGCAGCCTGTGGAATTCTGGGGTTTGTAGTTTACTGAGGCCAAAGAGCTCTCTGGCTGAGAATTCTAAATGCCCCTCCCTAAACTGCAAACTCCAGGATTCCATAGGGTGCTGAAAGTGTAAAAATAGCTCTAAAACAGTGTAGGGCGGAAATGCCCTATGACTGTGGATTGGCTTGGTTTCTCCACCGTTTGGTTTCTAGGACCGCAGGTGCACTTGAAAAAAGACAGATGTAGAAACATGTACTGTACCTGAAAATATGTAAATTGTGAATGATAGAGGTCTGGATAAATATGAAGAGTAGTTCCAATAACCAGCAGTAGTTCAAACTTGTGAAGAGATGAACTAATGTATCCAGTAAAGCCGAGGCACCAGATCTTTAGGAGGGCTTCCAGATCAAACAGGACAGTAAACGCAACCTGGAAAAGGGGAAAGATAGAAATAAAAAAAATATACCCAGATCTTGGAACACAACCTCCTAAGATTATTTCATAAAACAATACTACCATGACAGAACCCGGCTTCTGTACTCATGATATTGATATTGAGTCTGTGGCCCTTTCCACAACTCACCTATTTTTGGCACTGGGGTGTGGCGCTCACGTGAGCAGCCTCCGGAGAGGTCCTTCATCCGGGGTCCTTCAGCTCTGCGAACCTCCTGCTCGCGTGAGAGCCCTGCCTCTTCCTTTTGCAGTGCAGCCTGGGACCTTCGATGCGCAACTGCGCACCATTTTCGGCTTAAAGCCGAAAATGAAAAAATGCATGTGTGGTCCCTGTCAGGCCCTGGAGTGTCACGCAAATGTGAATGCATCTTGTGGACTGCTCCTCACATGTGCACGATGCTCGAGGGACCCTTTTGCATCGAAAATGCCATATGAAAAGGGCCTGTGTCTAACAGCTGTCAAGAAAAGTGCTCAGATGAACTCCCATGGAGCAGAAGAGAAGCACATCTTCATTTCTGTCCCTAGCCAGGAAGAATGTATCTTTTGCTTGCTAAGAAGAACATATTGCCAAGAGCAAGATCTATTTGGAGTCATCCATGATCAGAGAATGCACAGCTGCAGGTAACTCATCCCTGCTTTCTTGCCAGAGAGAATACTCAGCTCTGTCAGCTGGGGCTACAAAAGGATGAGAAGGAGTGAGAAGAACACCAGTGAGAAGAACAAGGAGTTTTGGGTCAGTGGTAGTACATCTGTTTAGAGCTTCAGCCTACACACAACTGGATATAAACAATTCTTTTATTCATAATAATTTCCAGATTTTGGAAAGGTTATTTCTTTGCACTGTAACTCACAAAAGTCCTCCAGCCATGCTGTAAGGGGAATTATGAGATTTTTAGTCCATAAAACAAAACACAGCACCCCTTTAAAGTTCAGTTTACTGCTTGCTGTGTTGTTTTGGCATTATCAAACAGTTCATCATCCTCTAGCTTTTCCCTCGTTCCCTCTTCCCTTGAATGAGTTGATTTGGGATATAGCATTTGATCTAAAAGTAGGATAAATAAATTTTCTAAAAACATCCACAAGAAACAGGGCAGGGATCCCTCTACCCCAAAATACAGCTATATGGAACAACTATGAGAAAATACCCTAGGCCAAAAGCAAAAAGATTTTTTTTTTTACATACATCTGAAAAATCGTTTCTGAATGTTATCTGTCATGCCAAAAGCATCTACTACAATGTTGGGGTTTTCACTGTTCCAATATGAGATTAACAATTACAGATTTAAATATGCTTTAATGTATTCTGAAATGTGTAGGCTGCTTAATTTGCATTTTAGGTGCTTGTCCAAGGCACTCAAACTCATTGACTTTAAAAAAAAAAGAATCTTGTGATCTGCATAACATTTGATTAAACTTAAAAACAGCTAACCTCAAAGACTGCTTACAACTAAGAGTGTTTCAGGCACTGCTATTTACAAAACAAAACTTGGAACCCAAACAGGCACCCCAGGTGTGAATTATTTGGTAGTTTTTGCTGGTCATGAAATACAATAAGGCAGTCTTTGGCACTACACAGAGCAGCTGGGCAAGAACAATTCAGCATACTGTCACCTCTTCTTGCATGACAGTAGCTATACCTCTAGGGAACTGTATGTGCGTGGTGAGAGGAGGATGACTGTGGAAGGCAACGAGTGTGAGATGTTACCCAGCAGCACTTTTTCCATCCAGCCTGCAAGTAAGCTCCAGGAATCAAGTGACTTACGCACTGCAAACTGTTCATACTTCAAAGAGGGTGAGATTTGAAGTTCCAATCTTTTTTTCCATTTGAAAAACTGTAGCATGTAAGACTTCATGCTGCACCATCTACTGCTAGCATGAATGCTGAACTTGGGAGTTCCACTCAAGCAAAATGAATTACTCTAAAAAGAAAGTAGTAGTCTCTGCATTCTCAAAAGAATTCCTGGGAATACTGGTATGTAGAACTCCCTTATTCTGCAAATTAATAGAAACCTATCAACCAACAAACATGGGCAGAGGGGTAAGAATTGACGAGGACACATACTCAGTGCCTTCCCAAAGCTATGGAACAATAATGGTGGGGAAGCCTTTTGGATGGAATTGGCCTTATGGTATCCCGGTGTAGTCACTTATGGTATCTTGGTGTAGTGAACATTTGGCCCTATAGATGCTGTTGGATGACAAGTCCCATCATCCCTAGCTCACCTAGCTAACTTGTAAGAAGAGTTGTACTCCAGCAACATGTTCCCCATCTCTACATCACAAAATGGATATTTAGCTATGAACTATATGAATAATCATAGTCTTTTTAGGAACAGTGAGTAGCAAAAACAACAAGGAATCTTGTGGCACTTAACTTAGCAAGTTTTATCTGGCATAAGCTTAAGTGGACGCTAGGATAACCTCATAAATGCATTGAGTAAAGTTAGGAGCAGTCCCCCAAAGCTTATGCCAAACAGAACCCGTCAAGTCTTTAAACTGCCAGAACATTTTGCTGTTGTTGTTGTAATCACGGTTTGCTGTGGTTCTGTGAGAAGGAGAATGTTCTGCATATGTATCTTGACTGTGAATTTAAGCTGTGAGTCCTTTCCTCCACCTATCTATTATGTAGAACGCCTCTGACGGCAGTGGTACAAATGTAGGGTAAGTGGCACTTTCATAAGTCTCAGTTCAGGAATGATAAAAATGCACTTTGAAGTAAGGAATAGTTTCTTATACAAAAATGACTACCTCACCACAATGTCAATTAGAGAGACTTTGTGGGGAGACATAAGTTCTTTTTTCTTTTAAAAAATTTATAAATGAACGAGTAGTTCACCATTGCAGCCCCAGCCCCTTCATTCCTGTTGTGAAAAATCTTGGCCAAGTGTGGCCTGCCGACAATCTCCTCCTGCTGGATCTCATTATTGCTGACATTTTCTTTGAGTTAATGGCCTTTTAGAAAACTGTATAGGAGGCTTGTCGCCTATAGTCAGAGAATTTGAATGAATCAGTAAATAATTCTCACTGTGCTTTTAAGAATAATAATCACCAAAATGACAGACTTATCACATTGCTTGACATTTGGCTGAGTTCACTTGCTGAATAAGTCTTTAGCAATTTCAGGGCACTCACCTCTGCAAGGTAGAATTCATCATACTGGCTTTTGAAAGTCTCTCCTTTATAATAATTGCTAGCAGCAACAATGACATCCACAGCCACCATGCTCAAGATGAACATATGGAAAATTGAGGACCTCATCATTCTCTGTGGAAGGAAAAAAATATGTGTATAGAGAAACCCTTTACTGGGGAAGAAAAACTTCTTAATCATACAGAGAAAGAATTACATTCATTTGAGATAGATGTTTCATCCAGAATCACTAGCAATCATTAAAAAAAAAATCTCCTGAATAGGGTGGGCATCATGGCTCAACGGTAGAGGAGATACTTTGTACTCAGGAAGTTTCTGGTTTAATTGTAGGCATGTTCAGTTAAAAGGATAAAGTGGCAGGTAGTCTGAGATCTATATAAATGTGATCAACCTTGGTCTGAGACCCTAAGGGACCACTATGCCAAACATAGTGGATTGTTACAGTAGATTAGATGGTCAATAGACCTGGGCCATTTCTGCACTAGCCTGTTATAGTGCTATTATTCCACTTTAAACATCCTATGGAATCCTGCGGTTTGCAGTTTAGAGAGGGGCTAGCCATCCCTAAACTGCAAACCCCAGGATTCCATAGGATGTTGAAAGTGGAATAATAGCACTATAATAGACTAGCGCAGAAATGGCCCTAGTATAAGGCAGCTTCCTATGTACAGAACATATTCTTAAAAGTAATTTTTTTTCCAGTTCTATAGTTAGCAGTGCTTGCCAGTGATCCTGAAGAAGGCATCATAAGGCCTGAGCCATATAACTGAACCAGATACCCTCTGCCAAAGTCTGAGGTGCCTGAACCTATAAAGCCCTATATGGCTCAGGTCCAGGCTATCTGGCAGACCACATCTCCCTATACGTCCTACTCCCTACAGGCCCTGAGATCATTAGCAGAGGCCCTTCTTTCAATTCCACTACCCTCACAAGTACAGTTGGTGGGGATGTAAGAGAGGGCCTTCTTGATGGCTGCTCCTAGACTCTGGAACCCCTATTCCAGGGATGCCAGAACGGCCCCTTCCCTGCTATCCTTCCATCAGCAGGCAAAAACCTTTTCATTCTTTTTTTTAAAATTCTTTTTATTATAAATACAACAAATAAAATATACATATTTAATAAATAACTGCAGTTTTTATATTACATAGTATCTATTATAAGTATCGTTTGATCTTCCTCCATTCCTTCCTAGAATATAGTAATATTCATAGTTCTGTTTTAATCGTACTTCTAAAAAGATTCTAGTTAATTATTTGTTCCTGATCTATCTATCGTATCTAAGGATGCTTTCTGTTCTTACTAAATCATATTTCAACATTACTTCCTATATTCCAGTTCTTATTATATAGTTTGTTACCTTATTTTTATTTCTAGTTTAAATTTCCTTATCTAAACTGATAAACTAACATGCTATTAATACAGAAATGTACTCTTTAATACACTTAAAGAATATGCTGGAGGAGTACTGTATTGTTTTAAATTTTAAATTTTTGTAATAGCTTTTAAATTTTTTAAATTCCATTTTATTCTCTTAATTAGAGACTTGAAGTATTTTAATACTGTGACTAGTTTAATTCTATCTCAATGTTCACTTCTTGGTATGTTTTCAAATGTATTGCTCTTTTAAACTATCCTGAGTTCCAATTCTGGGAGGAAGTTGGGATACAGATAAATACAACAACAACAACAACAACAACAACAACAACAACAACAACATCCGAGATTCTATGAGATTTAGACCTCTGGATTTGGATTAGAGTCCGGCCAAGGGCTGATGTACTGTCTTTAGGACCTCCAAACTCCACCTTGTGTCTCTTCAAGGCCCCTGAAATCCTGTTTGTGCCAACGCAGGCAGCACCTGTGATTTCAAGTCAATGAGAAATGGTGGAATACTAGGTCCTATGCCACAGGGTTGATACTTTAAGACAGTGGTTCTCAACCTGTGGGTCCCCAGATGTTCGTGGACTTCAGCTCCCAGAAGCCCCAGCCACTGTGGTCAATGCTCAGGGCTTCTGGGAGCTGAAGTCCATGAACATCTGGGGACCCACAGGTTGAGAACCACTGCTTTAAGACTTCATACCCTTCAGCAAAAGCCTGGAGCCTGAGAAGTGTAGTCAAATAGAGAGGGCACAAAACGACTGAGAAGATGAGAAGAAACTTTCATCAGAATAGATGCCTCCCTAGCCTTTGTTTGGCACGTTTAAAGATCAGCCATTACCTTCCCTTGTTTTCAGGGATCTTAACCTGGATGGCATCCTTCCTGTCTACTTCCTGTGTTCTTCTCTGAGGCAGTCTGCTAGCTGAATTTGTACCCTCCTGACTCACATGAGGGCTCTGCCATACCAGAACATGCCATACAGTAGGACCCCCATATCTGTGGGAGATTGGTTCTGGACCCCCCGTGGATACTGAAATCCACAGATAGTACTGAATGCCCTGTCCTGCTTCCCACTCCAGCCTGATCACAGCAGCAGCTGACAGGAAAACAGCGGGGGGCGCACAATCCTGCGATCCCCACTGTTTTCCCCACTGTTTTCTCACCGGCTGCCACCACAGTCGGGCCCAGGGCGAGGGGCAGGAGGCAATGATGAGCACAATTGTACGTTCATTGCTTCTCTCCCGTCTGCTGTTGCGACCGCAGATAACGGAATCAGCGAATAATGAATCCACAGACATGGGGGTCCTACGGTACTTACTTCGGATTAGGTATCTCAGGAACAGCCACCAAGTTCCTTCACATGCACATGAGTGTCTGTACTTTGATAGTAGCCTAGTTTAGGGCTGTAGCCACAATAACCTGGATACACAGTATGACAGCATCTTGCTTGCTCCCTGATCAATGATTGGTTAGAAACAGGTCAAAAGGGAAAATGAAACTGTATGAATACCAAAGGGGAAAAGCTACATGGCTGTGGACTGCCACATAGGCAAGTAAAAAAAATGTTTCCGTGTGTACTTTGAACCCTACTCGGTTCTTATCTCCCCAATTTACCTTTAATTTTTCTCATGGGCAGAAATTAAGGACATTTCTTTTTATTTCTGACTCAGGGATATGCTTTTCTCAGGGACACACACCTGTTTACTGCCCCCATCCCCTGCCCTGGAATTTTAATCTGCACTGAGTGACTGAAAAAAAATGACAAATATTAGCTTTGTTCCTGTATCAGCCCCATGACATCAAAGCAGGATGTATGAACAGACCATCCTTTCATTGACACTATGGACCTGAACACTATTTGGACTGCTGTCTGGTCATCCATGAGCCATTTGGATTCAGAGCTTTTCAGAGCACATATAGTAGAAAGGTATTGAGAAAAAAATGTTTTTCCAGGAAGTGTTCTTTGCTTAAATTACTCCTTCATTTCCTAGTCCTTCAAAGTACTTCTTAAACAATATAGGGATGAGATGAAAGCAATTTGCTGATGAAAGTGCCAGAATTCTGTATGACTGTACAGTATCAAAACTGAACCAAAGACTGGCTGCAACGAGGAAGCTTCAAACCAAATACATTTTAACTCTCACTTTAAAAAAGGCTGCAGTTGTAAGTGCCCTTGCTTCAAGTTACCTGAAAGTGGAATCCGTAGAATCTTACTCACAAGTAAAGGCTCACACTGCAAAAGTCCTGATATTACGGTGAGTCATTTATTAATGTGAAAAAGAAGGTGACTTTGTTGCTTGTCTGGAGGGCATTAGGTAGGTGATTAAACATGCAATATCTCTAAAAGCATACGTCAGCCTGTAATAGGTCATTTTTAATAATCTGGATGCTTTTGGATAAATAAGGACATCTACAATGTGATTATACTAGAAATTCATAGAAAGGAGGTCAGTCTTCCAATTTTTTTTTCATTTTAATTTAGCTTGAATTGCAAGCTGAAATAACGTATGAGTATTTGAGAACCATAACCTCATTGTGAAGCGCAATTGGAAAGTACTTCAAGAAACTGGATTCAATTAATCCTCCCAAATGTCTCCTCCAGGCGTGGGCAGTTGTGGAGAAGGCAGGAAGGCATTTTTCATTCCCATACTCTCCACAGGGACCATACAAGTGCTCTTGATATGACATTTTTGACTGGGGGAAGCTCTCGGAGGGGTTGGGGGCTATGGGGATAAAACTGTGGTATTTAGTGATGATTTTGAGCCAATTTGGGGCCAAAAAAATTGGCAAAAAATATTGAATTGGGGGTGCGAGGCCTTCTGGAGCTGCTTGCGCTCCTTCAAATCCAAAAGAGGATTTTCATCACTTCAATTCTTCTTTGGGCATCTGTGAGGCCACCAGTGTGTCCAAAGGGCAGAAAATTGGCCCCTGTACCCAGAGATATAGCTACATTCCTTCCATCCTCCAATTTTTAGCAATCCAGAGGGTGAGACAATGAAAATGTTCATATCTAGAAATCCTGTATATGCTGTATTTTCATAGTCTTGGTAACTTCAATTTCCTCTTTTCTTTTGAGGTCAAAACTATATTTCCAATGCTCAACTGAAGCTTTACATTATTGCAATGTTAGAAGTTTGGGGACTGGAGGAAAATATCATGGCTGGGTGACAGAATTCTTATGAGGGCGAATGTCCTCTTTCTGCCCCCCAGTAGACACAGCCCTAAGAGCCAGAGTGGTGTAGTGGTTTGAGTGTTGAACTATGGCTCTGGAGACTAGGTTCTGATTCTTCATTCAGCCATGGGAATCTCACAGGGTGACCTTGAGTGTGTCACACACTGTCAGCCCAGAAAAACCCACAATAGTTTTGCCTTAGGGCTGCCATAAGTCGGAAATGACCTGAAGACACATAAGAACAACCACTATCACCACCACCACAAGCTACACCCCTGTCTGGATTCATTGTTGTGGTTGTTGTTGTCGTCAGGACTTGGAAAAATCAAGATTTGCCACCACTACTGCAAGGGCACATGCTTCTTTAGACCAGAAGAGCCAGAGAAAAATAGCTTATTATTGTAAGTTTTAGATACACATAATTTTTATTTTAAGATTGGAGTCTTCTACCTACTTTCCTGGAAGTAAGCCCCATTGCACACACCGCTACTGTCTTCTGAATAGACATGTTGAGGACTGTACTGTTAGTTACTTAAACAGCTTACCCAAAAATGGAACTACAGAAATACAAATTCTGTAGACCTCCTATACATCTAGAATTCATAACCTCATATTTGGGGAAATATAATTTGTGCTTTTGTCAATAAATGTTTTAACAATAACCAACACTGTTAAAGACAATTGATGCAAATTATAGTAAATCAGTTTTTCTTGCAAGTTAACATAAATCATGTTTTAGGCTGTGCAAATAAGTTTCTATGGGCCTGTTTCATTCAAGCTTACTGTAATATTTTGCAAAGACCAATCAAGGTATAACATTTTATCCAACCCTGTCCAGTTTCAAACATAGCAACTCTTATAACCAAATCTTTAGCATGCTTATCTGAACAAAACTTTTTTTTTTCATGCTAAATCTTCACCTAAAATGAACCAAAGTATGTGAAATAAATTTTAGTCTTTGAAATACAGCTACTTTTCTGGTCTTGTATTTCCAGAGGAGCTCAAACTATATCTTCTCCTTAATCTCCCATTCATTGTATACTGTCATCTTACTGTCCTCTCAGAAAGGAAATGGAAAATACTGCGGTAAACAGTGAAGACTGCTTCCTAGGAGGAAATATAAGAACCAATATAGTTGAAACAAGGCAGAAACAATGTAGGGAAATGAAGAATTTCCTAGCCCCAGAACAAGGAATCATTCCTGAAGAAAATGGAATGGCAGTGACCTGATATTGCAGTACAACGTCTAACGACCAGCTTAATCTAGCATACATATCAGAATTATTTTTTGTATCAAGGAAAGGAATTCCTTTGTATGGCCTGTCACTATGTCCACATACACAATAAACACATGAAGGTAGTTTAGCAAATAGGACCATTGGCACTCTTACACTCTCAAACATTTCACAGATGAAAACTGGTACACTTGCAACCAACCAACAACAAAGTGGGGTAAATGACAAAAGTTATTAATGAGGAAGAACGTACAAGCTAGGAGAAGCTGCAGCAGTTTGCTTTTGCCTGACCCTACTACGAAGGGCAGGATTCCAACCCCTCTTCTCTTCTCCCTGATGAGTTAATTCTGCAGCAATTGAAGTAAGCTGAGGACAAAGGAGGGAAGTGGGAGCAGTAGAGAGAAAACTCGATGTTTTAAAAGCTGCTGAAAAAGTGGGATGACAGAGGATTAATTGAGACTGTCTTTGCCAAATTGGGACAGTTGGAAGGTATGTACTCTTTGCTAAAATTTCAACAAGAAATAACATTAAAATGAGTAAAGCACATTTTAAAAAATTATAAGTTACTAACTTTCTTTTTGTATTTCCATAAAAATAAAATGTCATTTTCTCTTTTGTAAGTTACATATCCCAGAGAAAAATAAATCCTTTGTACAATATCAAGAGATCTTTCAGTTGACTCTTAGATTTTTTCAGTCATAAAAAAGAGCCTTTTTAAAAAGAGGATCTTATGTAAAATGCCAGCTGTACCTCTGTTTTGTAAGTTTTGGTTTAATACATGATGCTCTACAATGGATAGCTGTGTAAGATGAACCCAGAAACAGATATTCTTCCCTTGCTAAGTATTTATAGGAAACCATTCAAAACTTCTTTAGAAACCATGAAATAATATTGTGTTTTCAAACAGATGCTCCCTGCCTCAGTGGTTTATAGATCAGGAACAGCACAGATGTTGAATCATTGCCTTTATGACAAAGAAGCTCTTAGCCTTTCATCAACCATAATTTGCTTCTGAAAAACTTAGAAAGTGACAGGTATATGATAAACAAAATCTAAAAATACCACAGAAATAGTTTCTAACAATAACACATTATGATTATCTTCTACTTATGGCTTACGACTGCTAGCATGTCACCACCTTCAGAACAATTTGCTAACATTTTCCTATATTTTGCCTAAACTGAAAAGTAAAACTTGAAAATGTTGATTAGCTGTTTTCTTTGTGCATCAATAACATTCAGCGCTCCAGAATGAAAATGAATTAGGTGGTATTCCAGCATAAAAAGTACTAATAAAACTGGTTAAATACTCTCCTGATAATTGGTGTGAATGCATGATAAAAAGACACATTACTCTTTAAGACTGTCTCTGTCCCATTCATTCTGGTTATTGCATTTTAAACTTTTTTTTTAAATCAGGGATGCTTATATGGATGTCCTCAAATAATATTTGAATACGCTGCAATGCTAGTCCAGCACTAAATTTTACTGAATGCCCTGTACTGAACTGCCCATTGGATAATGAAAAGAAAAATTTAATGGTTATGCCCATCGACACATTGCCAGGACAACTAGACACAACTGACTCATCTTCCTTCCTAGAGTGAACAGCAAAAGAGCTTTGTCAGAGTTGTCTAGCTGGGCTAGTGCTAGCCCAAGTTCACTCACTAAACTTCTTGGTTTACTATGGATTTCAATCCAGATTTTCCCAGTCCTCATCCAGGTCTCTAACCTCTGCATCTCTGATTTACTGTCATAATTTAGAGCTGTGTAAAATGGAAGCCCTTAAATTTTTCCACCTATTTGTGAACAGAGAAACTAAGGAAAGGAGGTGTTTCATCAGATTGGTTCAGGAAGATGAGAACTTCTCCAAAAAGTTTTCAAGATTGAAGCCCACCGTTTATACTATCCTACTTTCTTTTTGAACCAAATAATTCAGCTTCATATAGGCTAACAGTGTTAACTCCTCTCATTGCACTGAAAGCAACGTCTTCCCCAATGCCAAATAGTTATCAGTGTACAAATTAAAAACTCTCATTATTAACTCTCTCATTCTTACCTATTGCATGTTGCTGAATTTAAAACTCTTCCAGGATACTCAGACAGCTAAAAGATCTGCAGTGTATCAAACTGTTATTCCATCCCCAGTAATTTAACAATGTTTATATGTTCTTATTGTTTGAAAATGAACTATGCATGTGCAGCAGAAAGAATAATAATACATTTTCTGGCAAGAGTGTTACTGAAATCAGTTTACAAGAATCTTGTCTTTTAACAACTGCAAAATAATTAAACAAAATCTCTCACCTTTTCTTGCTTTGTTTAATTGCTACTGCCTTTTATAAAGCTCAGGAAAAAATCTGCACATAAAAGTAGAGGGAGCTTTTAGATGATCAAATACTCCAGTAGGAAGAAAATGATCAGATGATTAATTTGTATTAATGAAGATTCTGTGGGGTTAGATTCGCAATTTAGTCTCTAACAGAACAGGTGCTGTGCAAATAAATTGACTGAAGATGATAAATATTCAGATCTCCATACAGCTGTTAGAATTTGGAGTGAATGGAAGGGGATGGATGCTTCCTTATTACCCAACCTGTACGTATTTTGTATTTTATCAGTTCATAGCTTAAAAAAAAAGAAAAAAAAGGAAAGGGTAATTTAAATGGCCAAACCAAAAAAACAAAACAAAAACATATCCACCACTGAAATACAAAAGATAAAACCATGGAATATATTGTACAGTCAGCTGTGCAGTACAATTTTCAAGATATGGGAAATATCAAGGTCTAAATTCAGGATTGTATTTAAGAATAGAAAGAGAAAAATTGTAAAAATATAAACAAAAAACCCAAAAAAACAAAAACCTCAAAACTTTTTTGCCCAGGTACAGTTATGTCATCCCATCTAGAGCAAACTCACTGAACTAACTACTGAATGGTAAGTATAAACTTATGTACGTACCACTGATTCAATAGTCCTGCTCTGCTTCAAATTAAGAACTGGACTTAGGCCATGCTTTTTGAAATATTCTTAGATATAATTTTGATCTAGTAACTTCTATCACTTTTACTGTGATAGACAGTCCTTTGTAACATCTCCCTTGCCTAAAGTGAATGGATCAGTTAAGTAAAGCAGCATTTTTGGAACTCTTAAAGAAAATATTGGATGTGTTAAATTGTAACTTTTCCAAGGATGATGTCCCCCCCCCCAATTCTCCACTTGTTTGCTCATGTTGCCTCTTCCATCTTCTCCTATTGGTGTAGACTTCCTGGCTTAATATATTACACTTTCTGTGACACCCAAACTGAAAATCTATGATTACTAGACTCAGAATAAACCAAAATCTGAAACCAAGCTTAAACTTGAAAAAAAGAGAGAAGGATTTGTACATGCAGAGTAACGACATAGAGAATGCTTTATGTCAATAGATTTCTTAATATTTCAATAGGATTACCACATGCATTTTTGGATTTGGAGACTTCCTGTGAAAATTTCATTTGCACAAAAGTGTTCTTTTTTAACATGAATGAAATTTTCATGAAGAAATCTTGAAATGCAAAAAAAAAAAAATCACTAAAATATGCAAAAATTCTCATATATCACTTAGCAGATAGAAAACTTCTGAAACGTTTCATTCTTGCATGTGGAAATGAAAAAGAGTAGGATTTAAATTGCTAGTGCAAACACAAACCTGTTACACTGAAACTAACCAATGTATAGCCAGGAACAAGAATCAGACATTTAGATCAGCCTAAAGCAGACCTCATACAACCAGGCAGCAGGTTTGACCTTTCATAAACTATTACTTTCTCCTTTCTACATCTTAGAATCTAACATGACAATACAAAATAGATGAAGCCACTGTTGTTTCATGCCTCCTTCCCTCCCTCCCTAGCAATGTCCTTTTTCATGTAGTATATAATACCACATCATTGTACTGAACATATATCTACTTGCAGGATCCAGTGATTTAATCTGGTGATGGAACACATTGTGATTATGTCATATTCTAAAGAATTTAAGTATCAATACTTCTGAAAAATAATAAATAATAATCTTTTTTGTAGCAGCATCAACAGCAATTATACCTCTAGGGACATTTTTATTTAGAGATCTAATAGTGGAATGTACTTGGTTTGGAATATCTAAATGACTGAGGAATTTGAGATCTGATACAGAACCTTGGCATTCTGAAAATCTCAGCTTTCATCAGAGGGAAAAAGTCATATGGCTGGAAGGAAAAGATATGAAATTGTACTTAAGG
Organism: Iguana delicatissima; assembly: GCA_948472985.1. NCBI lineage: Eukaryota > Metazoa > Chordata > Lepidosauria > Squamata > Iguanidae > Iguana > Iguana delicatissima. The sequence goes on along the minus strand of CAOKZL010003285.1, from coordinate 79,657 downwards.
CTTGGAAATGATCCATAGAAGCACTGTGCCACACTTACAGAATCCACCATGATTCACTTTGTTCCTGGTGGGGAGGAACTGCTCTAGTTAAAACTCCACTTAGAAGTCTTCTCAGATCTGAAAGTCTGAAGGTTTCATTTACTCTGACTTCCAGGTATACCTGGCCTTTGTTGGGACTCAGTGCATGTGCTGGAGCACAAAAAGAAGAGGATTTTGTATTCAACCGTAAAATGAGTTTTTAGTCAAGCTTTCCCGGCCAGATGACTGGAGGTCAGTTGTTGTTGTTAACTGCCACCAGGTTGACCTCAGCCTATGGCAACCCTATGGATTAGAGACCTCTAAGCCACTCTGTCACCAACTGTCCTGCTCACATCTTGCAGATTCAGGGACATTCAGGGACATCTTGACTGAGTCTATCAGTAATTTAATCTTCCTCTTTTCCTACTGCCTTCTACTTACCAAACATTATTGCCTTTTCTAGTGAGTCATGTCTTTTCATGATATGGCCAAAGTACAACAACCTCAGTTTAGTCATCTTGGCTTCTAGGGAGAGTTCAGTCTTGATTTGCTTTAGAACCCATTTGTCTTTTAGTAGTTCAGGGTACCCATAGATCTCTTCTTCAGCACATTTCAAATGGGTTGATTTTCTTCTTGTTCTGTCTTCACTGGTCAGCTTTTGTAACCACACATAGGAATAGGAAACATGATGGCATGGACAATCTGAACTTTAGTATTCTGTGATATATCTTTACACTTCAGGATCTTGTCTAATTCCTTCATAGCTGCCTTTCCAAGTCCTAGTTTTCTTCTGATTTCTTAACTGGAAATTTATTGGGGTACCCTCCCAATAAATCTTTGTCCTCACCATCAACTAACTCTGAGCCTTATCAATGGAGATACTGGATGATGAACAAGTGACAATCTGCAACTGCATTATTCATCATCCAGTATGTCCACTGATAGTAGTTATTCCTTCCTGTTTTATGTTTATGCTTTTGCCTTCTCTATCCTGGGTATGTTATTACGTAAACTTTAGTTTGTTTTACTTGTTTCAATCCAAAGCAATGTCCAGCACTCACAGCTGCAAGAGTTTCAATGTTAACTAAGCAAAGATGGTTCCTCTCATTGAAATGGTGGCAACTTTGAAATGGATAACAATGTTTGCCACCATGGGAACACTTAGGAGCACTAGGACACCAGAATGTCAGGACTGGGGTAAAAATGCTCCAAATAATAGACTTCATCAGCTCTTGGTTTATTCTGCCCCAGGAAAAATATGGGATATAAATCCAATAAAATAAATAAATAAATAAATTTTAAAGCTAGCTACGAGTTGTAATCTCACAAACCATTGATTTTCTCAAATAGAAAAAACAGTAATTTAAGGCAGTAAAATATTATTTGGCAGAAAAATATTCTACTGTTTTAAATTTTATTTCTTTCAATTGATGTAGAATTAGAATGATAAGACAATGTCAATGTAAAACTAACAAGGAAATTTTTGTGTCCTTTTTTTTGTTCTTGTATTTGTATATTTTGTTTTGTTTTGTTTTTTGTATAATTTTAACTAATAAAGTTTTTTATCATTAAAAAAAATCAAAAATAAATTTTATTTCTTTCATATTGGTCCAAAGGGGATTATCAGTTAAAGGTTTGCATGAAAGAATTAAAAACACATAGAAAAGCAAGCCAACTCTACCCCATCAGTACACATATGCTACCTTTCAGTCTCCTAATTGTGGGAATTCATTATGATATTACTTCCTATCCCAACCTACCTGTCTGTTCATTGATACTTGATGGCAAATCCTGGTTAGGAATAAAGCCACTGTCTTGATCAGGATTTGGTGAAAGTTACCCAACATAAAACTGGCTATAAAGTTAGCCAACATACAATTAGGGTTATTGAGGGTGGGTGCAAATTTGCATGGAAGAGGCAAGAGTCTGGAATGGAAGATGAGCATACATGAATTACCTTTGAAACAAAGGATCAGAAGTGGGTTATCCACAGTTAAGTGACAAATAGACCAGTAATCAAACAACAGCTTCTGAAGCTTGGTCGTCCTGTTTTACCTTTGATAAAACACTTAGAATCATAGAATCATAGAAATGTAGAGTTGGAAGAGACCACAAGGGCCATCCAGTCCAACCCCCTGCCATGCAGGAAAAACCCTCAAAGCCCTCCCGACAAGTGGCCATCCAGCCTCTGCTTAAAAACCTCCAAAGAAGGAGACTCCACCACACTCCATGGCAGCACATTCCACTGCTGGACAGCCCTGACCGTCAGGAAATTCTTCTTGAGGTTCAGGTGGAATCTCCCCTCCTGCAGCTTGTATCCATTGCTCCTTGTCCTGGTCTCAAGAGCAGGAGAAAACAAGCCCACTCCCTCCTCGACATGACATCCCTTCAAATATTTAAACATGGCTATCTTGTCCCCTCTCAACCTTCTCTTCTGCAGACTAAACATACCCAGCTCTCTAAGTCTGTCCTCATAGGGCATGGCTTCTAGGCTGCTCACCATTTTGGTTGCCCTCCTCTGGACCTGCTCCAGCTTATCCATATCCTTCTTGAATTGGGGTGCCCAGAACTGGACACAGTATTCAAGATGAGGTCCAACCAAAGCAGAATAAAGTGGTACCAATACCTCCCTTGATCTAGACACCATACTCCTATTGATGCAACCAAGAATTGCGTTGGCTTTCTTGGCTGCCGCATCACACTGCTGACTCATGTTCAGCTTGTAGTCTATTAAGACTCCTAGATCCCTTTCACACGTACTGTCAGCCAACCACGTGTCCCCCATCCTATATTTCTGCATATCATTTTTTCTGCCCAAGTGTAGGACCTTACATTTCTCTCTGTTGAAATTCATTTTGTTAGCCTTGGCCCAGCTCTCCAATCTGTCTAGGTCCTTTTGAATTTTGATCCTGTCATCTGGCGTATTAGCAACCTCTCCCAATTTGGTGTCATCTGCAAATTTGATCAGCGTGCCCACTATTCCTTCATCCAAGTCGTTGATAAAAATATTGAACAGCACCAGGCCAGGACAGAACTCTGTGGTACCCCGCTAGTCACTTCTCTCCAGGATGAGAATCTGCCATTGGTGACCACTCTTTGGGTACGGTCAGTCAACCAGTTACAAATCCACCTGATAGTAGCCTTGTCCAGCCCACATCTTACTAGCTTCTTTGCAAGAATGTCATGAGGAACTTTGTCAAAGGCCTTACTGAAATCAAGATATACTATGTGCACAGCTTTCCCTTCATCTATCAAGCAAGTAACTCTATCATAAAAAGAGATAAGATTAGTCTGGCATAACTTATTTTTGAGAAATCCATGTTGACTTTTAGTAACTACGGCATTGTTTTCTAAGTGATTAGAAACTGACTGTTTGATGATCTGCTCCAGGATCTTTCCAGGTACTGATGTCAGGCTGACTGGGCGATAATTATTTGGGTCTCTTTTTTTCCCTTCTTGAAGATGGGGACTACATTTGCCCTCCTCCAGTATGCCAGAACTTCTCCTGGTCTGCCAAGAGTTTTCAAAGATTATAGCAAGAGGTTCCACAATGACCTCTGCTAGTTCTTTTAAAATCCTAGGATGCAATTCATCTGGCCCTGGAGACTTGAATTCATCCACAGTAGCCAGGTATTCCTGTACTACCTCTCTATCTATTCTGTGCTGCATTTCCCCCACTTCCTCACCTGCTCCCCAACCGCCAGGTTGAGTGTTTTTATCCTTTTGGGAAAAAACTGAGGCAAAGAAGGTGTTGAGGAGTTCTGCCTTTTCTCTTCCTCCTGTTAATAATTCACCATCTTCCCTGCGCAGTGACCCTATCATCTCTTTCTTTTTCCTTTTGCTGCGGACATATTTAAAAAAGCCCTTTTTATTGTTTTTAATGTCTCTGGCCAGCCTAAGTTCATTCTGTGCTTTAGCCTTTCTGACCTTCTCCCTACATCTCCTGGCTACTTGCTTATAATCTTCTTTGGTGATTTCCCCCTTCTTCCATTTCCTGTACATGTTTTTCTTAACACTTAGCTCAGCTGAGAGTTCTTTAGTCAACCATTCCGGTTTCTTCAGATGCCTTCCATTTTTCCTCCTTAATGGCACAGTTTTAGCCTGTGCCTTCAGTATCTCCCTTTAAAGAACTCCCATGCATCCTGAACTCCTTTCTCACTGACTATTCTTGACCACGGGATTTCAGCCAGCAGCTCCTTCAGTTTACAGAAGTCTGCTTTTTTAAAATCTAAGACGAGTGCCTGGCTACACTTGTCTTCTCCTCCCCACTGAATGCCAAATTCTAATAGGGCATGGTCACTCTCTCCTAAAGATCCAACCAGTTCTACGTCATTAACAAGGTCTTCCCTGTTGGTCAGAATCAGATCCAGAATATTTGATCTCCTTGTCGCCTCTTCCACCTTCTGGACCATGAAATTGTCTGCAAGACAAGCAAGAAAGTTGCTGGACCTTGCTGTCTTTGCAGAGTTTGACTGCCAACATATATCCGGGTAGTTGAAATCTCCCATTATTACTGTATCTCTCCCTTTTGAATGTGCAGTCATTTGGTCTAGGAAAGCGCCATCGAGGTCCTCAGTCTGGCTTGGAGGTCTGTAGTAAACCCCCACTATAATATCCCTATTGTTTCTCGCTCCTTTAATTCTTACCCAGATGTTCTCAACCTGGCTTCCGGTGTTCAAGTCATGGATCTCTTCACAGGTGAAAACATCCTTGACATATAAGAAAGGAGGAGGCTATTCCTCCTCCTTTCTTATTCGGTTTATTTCTACAAAATAGGCTATACCCCTCTATTCCTACATTCCAATAGTGAGACTCATCCCACCAGGTCTCAGTGATGCCTATCAAATCGTATTTATTTTGTTGTACTAGGAGTTCAAATTCATCTTGTTTGTTTCCCATATTCCGTGCATTAGTGTAGAGACACTTAAGTCCCTGTGCCCTTCCTGCAAGTCCCATAGCATTGTTTCCACCCCTCCCACGATTGGATGCTATTCTTACTTGGCCAATATCATTTGGGCCTTTTCCCCCTGCACTTGCCGAGTCCTTGTCCTGAATAATCTTGTCTCCCTCCCCAGCTGTACTTAAAGCCCTCCTAATCCTCCTTGTGAGACTGTTTGCAAAAACATTCCTGCCAAGTTTCGTGAGGTGCAGCCCATCCCTTGCCAGAAGCCCATGTTCATGGAATTTCAAGCCATAAGCCAAACTGTTGCCGGCAGCAAAATGTGCAGAGCCAGTTGTTGACCTCTACTATTGTCCTTCCCCTTCGTGCACCATATCCTTGAACAGGGAAGATTGATGAAATGACCACCTGTGCACCAAGGTCCTTAAGCTTTCTCCCCATAAACTCGTAGTCCTTTGTGATGTGGTGAAAGCTGCGCCTCACAGTGTTGTTGGTTCCAATGTGAACCAAAATGAGGGACTTATGGTCAGTGGGCTTGACCAGCCTGGCTAGCCTCTCTGTTACATGGTTTATCTTGGCCCCAGGAAGACAGCAGACCTCTCGATTGAGCTTGTCCGGTTTGCAAACTGCCGGTTCGGTTCCTCTGAGCAAGGAGTCCCCAACCACCAGAACTCGCCTCCTCTGAGGCATGTCCGGGGTTCTTCGACAAGCAGATTCTTCCAGGATTGCCTGGGCATTGTGTTGAGGCTGGGAGTGCTCGTCTTCTCAATGTTGGATGCTGTTCTGTTGGTGTTCAAGTTCCTGTTGCTGAAGTTGGATTCCTTCTTGCTGATGTTCTGTTCCCTCCTTCTGGTCTTCCTCATCTTTCATAGCACCAAGAACGTTGAAGCGATTCTGTAGTTTGAGAGTCTCTGTTTCCTTCCTGGCCCTTCTACTTCTCCATGTGACATTACTCCAAGCATAGCTTTCCTGGCTCATGGAACTGATTTCCTCATCTGGCAGCTCCTCCGCATATCTGGTCTTCAGGAAGGTCCTCTCTGCCCTATCCAAGAACTCCTCACCTTCCCTAATAAGATGAAGATTAGAAACCTGTGCCTCCAGCTGCTGAACCTTGTCCTCCAAGAAGGTCACCAACTTGCACTTGCTGCAGGTGTACCTGATAACATCTTGTGGCAAGAAAGGAACATGCCACAAGTGCTACAGATGACAGCAGCAGCTCTCTCACCTTCCATACTTGATAATACAGAGAATAGTTGTTAAAAAAAAAACTGGGCCTTCTTTCTCAAATTGAGCTGTATAAGCTACATCTGCTCAACTAACTGCCAAGCTCGATTGAACTCTTATTAAATTTGTTCAGTCACTATAAGGATTGGTTGTTCCTAAGCTTGAATGGTTGAACTTGACGAACTGAAGTAGATGAGTGAAACTGCGTGCGCCATAGGCGTGTGCCGCTGGGAGTTCCTAATAAAGCCTCCTTCCCCTAGCTGGCTCCTCCCCCTAGTTTGATTAACTCCCCCTAGTTTGATTGACAATTAACTGACTAACTAACAGACAATTAACTGACAATTAGGCTGTGAGCTCATGGAGAGCACACGGCCAGCGCAAACAAAAAAACAACACAGAGAAATAAGCAAACAAACTCAGCCCCACAATCCTGTAAAAACACCTAATCAAAGATGTCTTCACAGACACAGCTCACCTTCTGCTCTCTCCTCTGGAAGTCAGCAAGAAGACTGCTGGGAGTTCCTAATAAAGCCTCCTTCCCCTAGCTGGCTCCTCCCCCTAGTTTGATTAACTCCCCCTAGTTTGATTGACAGTTAACTGACTAACTAACAGACATTTTATCTGCCCACAGTTGTATTTTTAAAGTTTAATGTAAAAATTTAATGTTTTGGACATTTTGGATGCCTTAATAGAAAGTCTATACACATCAATTTGACTACACTTATATGGTTAAAGTAGCTAATCAATAAACATGCAGCTTAATATATAACCTAGTTATGCCAAAGTTCTCTCATTTCAGTCACTTCAATTTCCACTGAAGTCAATGAGACTAAAATCAGCTATTTTATCAAAATAAGTGTAATTAAAATCACTGTGCTATGGGGATCACACTGTTGTTTCTCTCCCTTTCTGATAAATGTTTCTATTGAAGTTAACTTCAAAGGATTTCCCCCTCAAATTATCAGCATCAAACATACTTTTCAGGCCACACAGTAAAGCTCTTTGGCAGGAAAGCTCAGTTCTGCATTTGTGATATGAAAATTCTTAATTGCAAATTCCCAACAGAATCAATAAAATCTCTTGAGAGAATTTTGGGATATATATTATGATGCAGTGATATGGGAAGAATGAAACAAATACAGTTCAGAGAACTCAAAATGCAATTTTTATTTTAAATTTTATTCAGGGTACTCATTCTTCCAAAAAGGAATTTTTAAGTAGCAAATCTATGTTGTATATGACAGCAATAGCAGCAATAATAACAATGAATTTATTGTTAGTCTTTGAAAGACCACAAGATTCTTGCTTTGGCTGGGACAGACTAACATGGCCACTCTTCTAGTCATTATATACAGATCTCTATAGCTCTTAAGTCCAAGTGCTTTTTTTAAGCTGCAGATGCAGTCAGACTAGAGCAAACGGGCTGTGATCAAGTTGCTTTAGGCGTCAGCTATTTGGAGTGCAATTGTAACTTTATGGTGGGTTGCTGAGCAGTAGGAATAGTACCTTAAAAGTGTAACCCAGCACAGTGGTGTGTGTGGGAAGGGCTTATGGATGAGAGGAATTATATATAAGGCAGAGATTCCATTTGTGAAGAGCCTTCAGTGAGATCTTGGCCACAGAGAGTGGCTGGGTTGTGTTTATGCAGCTGAGGAAAAGGCACAGAGAACTAGTGGCTAAGGCTGGGAGTTTATTGGCATAGACTATCAGAAGTTTGATACAACATCACTGTATTTTACATGAACCTTGACAAAATACTTTATTTCTAATGTTACTACAATAAAAGATATAGTCGGTGTTTACAACTACTGAGTTGGAGGAGGAGGAGGAGATGATGATGATGAACATGCTACTGTAAATAAACTAAATAAAAATAAATAAAAGCTATCCCTTTGACATGAAGGTTGTGTTTAAAGGGTCTTGGTGCCTTATTAAGTTTGAACTATAAAACCAAGTCTGTGAGAAATAAAGGGCTGTCACAGGGGTGTCTCTGCTCCGTTATGTCCGTACTCCCAACATGAGTTGCTCTGACAGAACTTGTCTACTCCTTTCTCTAATAATGTCTTATAGAAAATGCACAGTATTACATAGTAATGGTGAGGTTTTTTTGTGCTTCTACACTGTTTTATGGATACTCTGTACTGTGCTTCTGAGACTAATAGGTTTGGGAGAGCTCTAAGTGCAACAATGTCATTCCATGTATCTTTATTTTTTATGGTATGTAAGTAAGGGAAACACTGACTTGCAGCATTAAGGAACAGCACTAGGGAACAGCATATCCCTTGTAAGATTTCATTAGATTATGTGACTCAGTAATAGCGTTTCTAGATCTCATGGCCTGACCCCCTCTCCTCCAGTTCTCAGAGAAATCTCAGGGCAAGAGCACTGCCTTGAAAAGTATTCCTCATTTGTTTAATATGTGTTTTTTTAAAAAAACTTGGATGGTGTATTTTGTGCAACTGTGGTTGATGTTTATTACATTAGGCTTTAGGATATCAACTAGGGCTGCCCCCTACAACATTACCTTTGTCACACAACAGAGACTCTGTAATAAGAGATCATCCCTAGGTCTCAGGTTTTGGCCATCAGAAGGGCAGTCCTACTCAGCAACCAGACTGGACGTGAAACAGAGAGAAAAACTAGATGTACCAAGTGAACTGAATGATTATGAATAAGATGCCTGTTAGCCTTTTAAAAACACATTCTTCTTGTGAAAGGATAGTATTCTAGTACATTAAGGATACTGGGACTGCAGGGAGATTTCAACTTCCAAGAAGAGTGTATTTGTTTCCATAGAATGCAAAACGTATTTACACTATATGCCTCATTAATGTGCTGTGGCTAATGATCGTATTACTTTAAAATACTGCAACAAGCAGAACTTCAGCCTAGCAGCTGTCATATTTCTCCTTTAACAAAGTAACAAAAGATTCAATGCCACATGTGTAGTTGTGAGATTGATTAAATTGCACTGAAATCAATGGAATATAAGTGCACTTACTATGCACTACATTAGGACCAATATACATCATCTGCTGAAAACTGAAGCCTGAAACCAATGGCAGATGAAGTCAAGTGAGTACTTACATAAGCAAATCAATAACAGGCATGAGTGGAAATATGTGGAGTGAAACAGATGCCTGTAGGATTTGTTGTGGTAAGTTAGATTTTAGATATACATATAACTAGCTCCTTCGTGCATTTATTCATCTATTCTTGTACATTTTAAGTATTTATTTATTGCTTCTCAACCTGCCATGCCATTCCTGGTGATGTCCACCAGATAAAAATATTTCAAATGTTACACATAAATGGATTGAACAAATGAGAAAATTATTTAAAAAGAGAGTAAATCAATTTTTTGAAAAATAGTTTTAAAAATATAACAACACCACACAGAGTTCAAGCAGCAGAGAAACCACTCCCGGTTTCAAAGACTGAAGGCCATATGTTATAATATAGTCTTCGGTGTATGCTAGAAGCTCAGAAGGAATGGAACCAGCCTCACTTTCCTCAGAAGGAGTCCCACAACCAAGGTGCCACTTACCAGGAAAGCCCTGTCAGGCATAATCACCAATGTAGCCTCTCAGGGTGGTGGATCATGCAACAGGGGCCCTGCTGAGGTTCTCAGATATTAGATAGGATAATACAGGAAGAAGGATTCTTTCAGATATCCTGGCCCTAAACTATTTAGGGCTTTGGAGGTCAAAATCAGCACGCTGAATTGAGCTCGGAAGCAATTTGGAAATCACTGCAACTAGTATGAGACCAGCAATATGCTGGTCTCTAACATGCACACCTGACAACAGTTATTGCATTTTGCAATAACTGTAAACTTCCAAAAACATCTGAAGCAGCACCATTTATGGCACATTACAACAGTCTAATCAGATAGTAACAAAGACATTAACCACTGTGCCCACATCTGTCCTGCCTAGGAAGGATACATCTGATGCACGAACCAAATCTTGCTAAAGCTACTCCTCCAAGTTATGAACCCAGTCTTTCAGAGGTTGTGCAATCCTATTCAGTACAGGTTGTAATTCCAAACCCTAGTTGGTTTTCCTAACAACCAACAGAACTTTCATCTTGTATAAATTAAGCCTCAGTTTATTCATCAATATCCAATCCTCCACTATATCCAGATAGTAGTTCAGGATTTCAATACCTCCTTGTCACTAGTTGCAAAAGAAAGAGAGAACAGCATGGTTTGAATTGCCATACAGCTTAGACTACTCCTGGATAAAATCAGGTGGAATGCAAAGAACTACTTCTAAATGGAAGTATCTTCAGCTATGGCAGGGCTGGGCATACTCTAGAATCCAGACTCTATACTGCTGACTTATTGGCTCTTCTGGAGCATCAAAGAACCATAGCTATGCCATTGTGGCTGCCATTTTGTTAAACAGAAGTGATGAGGTTGGCTGCTGGTTGCTTTACCAAATTTTCTGGGGGATTGGCAGTTTCAAGGACAGTAGCACTCTTTTTTAAAAAAGGTGCACAAATAAAAGCAGACACAGCAGCTTAAAAATATTTTGGGAAGATGGCATATATATGACCCAACGGTCATATAACCCCACGTGACGATTCCAAATGGCTGCATGACTCCCAAGGGCATATTGATTTTAGAAGATGCTTCCTGAAGGAAGAAGGTACAGAACTGGATTTCTTGAATTGGGAATGATTGCCATAGCAGGAAATGACAAACCTCCTTGCAAATTACTTACCCTTCCACTGTCCCACTTGGGCAGGCTTACTCTCAATTAATCCTCTGTCATCCCACATTTTCAGTTACTTTTAAAGTATCCCAGTTTCTTTATCACCCTCCAACATTCCCCCCTTGGTCCTCAGTGCAAAAATAGTTTGCACTTAATTAACTGCAGGGGCAAAGGAGAGAAATGATGGATCTTGCCCTTTCCAGTCGGCTCTGGCAAAAGCAAATTACCTCAGCCTCTCCTAGTTTTCATCTATGACATGTTAGAGGATATGAAATGATTACTCCCACTTAAGATCCCCTGGTTTAGACCACTGGTTCTAAAACTCTTTACTCTGTGACCCCTTTTACATCAGCATGTGGATGCTGCGGCCTCTCCGCTCGATGCAGTATATGAATAAAAATATTTTATTCGTTTAGTGTGTGTATTTTCATTCGCACATTTAGGTATATTCGTATTTTAACATTTTATAAGGAAATTAACATTGTTCGAATTAGAATTACTTTTATTTTAAAAATTGTAAATAAATTCAATACCTCACTCAACACAATCCCGGGAAGTGAAGGATGACAAGCACTGTCCAAAAAGGGACTCGTGAAAATAGAAGTCAATGACTCTGCTTTCCTGAAGTGGAGGATCACAAAGAACTGTCCAAAAAGAGATCCCTGCCATCTTTCCCTTGTATTGCCTTTCTCGGTCTCTCCTCTTCTTCTTCTGTCTCCTCCCATTCCAGACAGGGAAGTGGTACAAAGATCTAGTACCCCTGAGTGTGGCTGTGATTGCACACTCTCCATCACTTTGTGGAAGAAGGGAAGCCTTGGAAGCCTGAAGCAAGTCAGAGACATATCATCTGAAGCGCTGGACTTTACAGGTCCAGGGAAATTGCAGAAGCAACTGAGAAAACCATATCGACCATGAACTGATTGAGTGATAGAGATGGATGTGCTACACAGCTTCTGTTCCTTCCAATTATGTTTCTCATGCAAGGATGCTATGGTTATTTGGGGAGGGGGATAACTAGTCTGGAGGCCTTTTTAGGGACGGTAGGATGCATTGGCTTGGTCAAATTTTAAAACTCCCATATGGGGAGACAGGCATGACATAAAAAAATTTAAATAAAAAATTTATAAAATATATAAAATAGAATAACAAAATAAACTCAGACCACCCCTCCTATAATTACCATTCTAATTTAAAATAGCAGTTCTGAAATGTAATATGAGACTTGTTGCTACAATGCCATTTCACTTCAGCTATGTTTATTTCTGTTCTAAGAAACTTCTAAGTATTACACTGATTAAAAAAGGAAAAACACAGGCTCACATTTAGCCACCTGGTCTACTGGAAAAAAAATAAAGTAAAAGAGAGAGAGGGATAAACTGAAATAAGTGAGTGGTAAAGGAAGATGTGTAACAGTTCTTACAATCAGACACCTTTACTTTATAACACTGAGCACAGTTTACAGGAACACAAAGTACTTATAGAGAGCCAATAAGTTGCAAGCAACATTCAACACCAATGGAAGGGTAAGGCACTATGCCAGTTCCAGGAATATAATAGTGTTTCTCTCTTGTTGGAAAATTGAAGTGGCTTTAGATCTTGTAGATTCATGACCTCCCATAATCAACAGCCTCCTCCCATAGTGAAACATCACCGACCAAGCTTTCCTCCAGTGTATGAGAAGCACCCCAGCTTCTGAGCTCTCTCCCATCAGCAGAGTACCACTTCTGCCACACAGGATTGCAAAATTCTAACTTGAGATGGTTTTGTTTCAGAAGGATCCCTCTAAGTCATAGCTGATAACTCTATACAGTCCCTCTACGTATTTGCACGAATTTGATTATTTGCAAGTCCCATGCATTTTGCCCTGGCATGGAGAACTCATGCCGAGGCAAAATGGAAGGGAATGGGGAGTGGAGGAAGCCTCACTCGAGCCCTCCTTTCCTCTTCTGGAGTTCTCCTCTCATTCCTATGCATTTTGCCCTGGTGTGGAGAATCCATGTGAGGCTTCTCCCACCCCCTTCCTTTCCACTTTGCATGGGAAGGGGAAGGGGGGAGCCCCAGAAGGTAATAGGAGGGGGAGTCGGGTAGTTATTCATGGTTTTTCCACTTTCACGAAGATTCTGCACCCCAAACTCTTGCAAAGGTGGAGAGGCCACTGTACTCTGTCTTCTTTCCCTTTTAGAAGACTTACATTTCTTGAAGTAAATTAATCTCCTCATCTTTCCTGTCTTGTAAACTCTATCTTTTAAAACTTATCCCCATAGTCATGAGGACTGGAAACATTTTCTTTTAGGAAAAGCTGAGTCTCTTAGGAAATTAAAAACAGTGTGAAAGCAATTATGCACAAAACATAAAAGTCTTGCAACAAATGATATGAACTGATCAGAATGGGTTTCCTTAGTTTTAAAATTATTTTTACTGGAGGGTCAATCCATTGGTTCTGCTGGCAAAAATTTGCATTTACAAGCTAGTTTTGAGCCACTCAGATGTCATAGGATCCTAGGACTATTCAGCAGTACTGTTAAAATTAATGTTCTGTTTTAATGTCTTCCACAAAGCTTCATCTACAGAGTTAACTGTGACCAGTATTTCAAACCCCATCATGCTGAAAACAGGCATTTAAGCTGCCATGCAGATTTTTCCTTTTTAGCACAATTACAGCAATCAAAGCATGTTGCTGACTAAAACTATTACCTTTGTGAGACACCACTGATGACAGAGCTGGGTAAATGGAAAGCTGAAGAGACACAGAGAAAACTAGCACATTGCTGCTGCTACTGCAGTTTTTAAAATGTAGAAAAGGGAAGCTGCCACACCTGCCAGAAGTTTCAACAGCTCTTCCTGGATATTTTTTTTCTCTTTAGAATCTCTCACAAAATTGTGGCAGGTGTTTTATTTTAAAAAGCACAGCTCAAACATACCTCCGTTTCCACTTTAGGTGAAATTTGGTACTAACCTTTTCTAAGAATGGTCACAAAAACCCTATGAGTTTAAAACAAAGTTCTTTGCATAATTGGATATCACACAAATTTTACACCTGTTATTTCTGGCTTGAAGATATACAGTTGGAACTGAGTAAAATTTGCTATTAAAACTGGTCCAGACTTATTCTAAAGTAAGGAAGGACAATTGTGACCCTCCAGATGTTTTTGACTTACAACCTCCAGCAGCTGTAGCCGTCATAATCAATAGTGAGGGATTATGAAAGCTGCAGTCCAAAAATATCTGCAGGGCTGCCATGTTCCAATATGATAAAGGAAGATGAATAAAGAAGTTGCCTCTCCTTACCACACTGCCCTCTTCCCCAGTCATTCCAACAATTTCACCTTCTCTATGCTACAAAGAGACAGTCAGGGCTTAGACTTTCTTCTGCCTGAGGATGATGAACAGGATGATGTCCTATCCAGTTACATGTATAAAGGCCAACTAGACTGACCATTGGAACCTTATGACTGCACAGCCAACAGGACAGCATTCTCCAACCAAAAATTTTACAACAGGCCTGTCTCTACCCTCTTGAAACATCTCATTGCTGGATCCCAGCATCTGCACCTGAAGTGGCTTTCTCGTTCTGCCTAATGTAGGGTTGGCTATGAGGATGGGCTTATGTTAAAATCTGAATGGCTACCTCTTCCTCCATTCAGCTAGTCAAACTCAAATCCCACTGAACTACCATATGTACTCATGTATAAGTTGACATGCGTAAGTTGAGGGCAGGTTTGGAGACCAAAATTATGGACTTTGATATTACCCATGTATAAGTCAAGGGTCATTCCATGGGGAGAAGAAAGTACCAGTGCTGCCTCAGAGGACCAGCTGCCCTGGCCACCACCGCCATCTACCTGCCCAGCTATTCAAAAAGGCTTTTTGCCGCTCTACCCAGAGAAGGGGATGGTTTTTCTTCCCTTTTTTTAAAAAAATAAAGTTAAGGTACACTATTAATTCTTATACAAAAAAAAGAACACTTCTCTGAGTAGCAAAAGGTGAGAGCTTAGTTTATCCCAGGAAAAACTAAAAGAAGCACCAACCTCTTCTACTCTCTTGGTGTGCCTTTGAGGGGAAGCACCAAAGAGCCGTCACTGCTGCTGCCATTTTCCTGCCCAGGCAATCAAAAATGGCCAGAAGTGGCACCATGGTGGAGAGAGTAAAGGGAACTAGTGCTTCTTTTAGGTTCTCCCAGGATGGACTAGGCTCTCACCTTTCACCACTCTACTTGGAGAAAGGGTTGGTTCCATTTTTGACAAGAGTTAAGGTCCAGTACCTACACTGACCCATAGATAAGTTGACCCAGTTTTTTGGGGTTAATTCTGATTAAAATTTCTAGACATATGCATGAGTATATACAGTAATCTTTTATCTGAATAAATGTATAGAACGGTTTTGTCAATCTTCCAAGACCAAAAGCTGTAAAAACCAAATGCTCTTTTATCTTTCAAAGGTCCATGCTCCAAGAAAACAAACGAAGGAGCTAATTTTGAATACTATTTAATATTTTGTCTATGAACATAAGGAGAGGAAGTATAATTTTGTTCTGTGGATGCCTATTGTACTATCTCATTTCTATTTCTTCCCAGTTATGCCTTACTAACACATCAACATAAACTGTGAATGCTTTTAGAAGGGAATAAAAAGAACTTGTAGATGTTCACATTTTCATCTCTTCCAGCAGACTTAGGCTATTTCCGCCCTACACTGCATAGTGCTATTATTCCACTTTCAACATCCTATGGAATCCTGGGGTTTGCAGTTTAGGGAGGGGCATTTAGAATTCTCAGCCAGAGAGCTCTTTGGTCTCAGTAAACTACAAACTCTAGAATTGCACAGGATGTTGAAAGTGGAAAAATAGCACTATAACAGTATAGCACAGAAATGGCCATAGATAGATAGTATCAAGGCAGCAGCCACAGAAAAAGAAGTCACAAAGGGCTTTTCCGCACTTTGGATGGGAAACGGGGCAGTCCATTACTCACTGGACTGGCATGCTCCCCCCGACGATCCACGCTACACACTCTCCGGAGGCGAAAACAGAGGCTTCTGGTTGGCGGAGGCTCTCCACCAACCAGAGAAGGTCGCCTGCCAGAAGCCCGTCCCCGGAAGATCTGCAGCCTCGTGCTGGCATGAGCCTGCAAATCTACACTTAGGGCAGCGACGGACTGGGGCACGCCAGGCTATTGAAAGTCCTCTTTTAATCGGCCTTTCAATAGCACGGGGAACCACCAGTTTCTGGGCATTCCAGAGCGGGCTGAAGTCCGGACAAACATTAAGTAGTCCGGACCCAGTTCGCCCCCAAGTGTAAATGTCGTCGCTGGAGGACGCGCCACCCCGTTTTAAATATAAAATGCGGAAAAGGCCAAAGTGTAAGTGTGCCCCACAGTCAAAATCAGACTCACAACATTCTTAGAGGCAGGGTGGGTAACCTATGAATCTACAGGTATTCATGGACTCCAAATCCCATCAGCTCCAAGCAGCATGTCCAATGATGGGATGGGAGTTGTAATCCAAAAATTCCTGGAAGACTATAGATTCTGTTGCTCTGTTCTAGATGAGCTTCTTCCTAAGCAAAGCTGCAAGTAGAGATTGCAATTAAAGTTCACTTTGATCTGATTTTGATAAGATTTTTCTTGAATGTGCAAATTTCTTCATATTTTTGATGGCACAAACATGAGAGTTTAAAAATCCAAATGTGTAAGAAAGCAAAACTGACAGCCATCTGTTATCAGCTGTAATATTGTAATAAAACCTCAAAAATGAGTGAACTGCAAGTTTCTTGTAGATCTTCTACAAGATGCCAAACTGTAACTTTGCAGAGGCCATAGCTCCTTTATAATTTCAATACCTTGTACACGGTCTCCAAGAGATGCTATACTAAAACTTCCAAAGACCATAATTCATTCAGTAGATTGGAACGACATTTTAATAAAAGAAGATGCCCCTGATATTTTCCGTATGTCCATAATGCAAGCCTTAGTTTATACGAAGGATTCAGATGCCTTTTCCTTCTTCATAATTTATGACGATGGGGCAAATTTAGAGTATGGGGTTATTATCTCAATATCTGGCATGGTAATTCAAAAAACCCACACACTGTTTATAGGCCAGGTTTTAAAGAACTTAAATAGATCATTCAGTTATCTCTCTTTGGGGATGTCTGGCCTGAGTTTGGTATTCCCTTTATCATGACTGTATAACATATGATTGGCAGAGGACTTCTTCCCCTCCTCAGTACTCTGAGACATGACTTTCAAGATGAACCTGCTGTATCTATGTAGCTTTCCCTCACGCAGGGATTCAGCTTTGTCTATATACATAGTTCTCCCCCAATGTGGAACCCTAATCATGCGTGTTCCACATCATGTGAGACTATAACCTACCTACCACTCTGGATACATCTGAACACATCTGATTTTGCCAAATTATGTATTTAGTCCAAAATAACTTCTTGGGGGAAAAAAAGACAGACACAAAAAATAATTGAAAAACTCTCACAATATCAGTCTCTTGGAATAAAACTTTTAAAATTATTTGTTCTTCTGTGTAACAATAATTCTGACACAACGAACATGAAAATTGTGATCATTATTCCATCCAAGCATCATTCTCTAGCATAGAAAATGTTGGTATTTAAAGCTCGAAAAAGTTACTTTTTGGAACCACAAATTGCTAAGTCCTCCAACCAGCATATCTTCATCTATTAGATCGATGCGGCTACTGGCAAACAAGTATTTTTAAAAGAAACAAACTGTGTTTTTATTTTAAGGCCTATGATCTGTATCGTACATAGTTGATTTTGTGCAGACTTACACAGTAGTCCACAGTCTTTCAGTGGAACTGAATCTGCTGAACCTCAAGCAAAGTTTATTTTTTAATTATCCAGACCCTGAATGAAAGCATTTCATATTACTGGACAGAGATTGCCAGGGGAACCATAAAGGTATATTAGAACTTGTTGGAACACAATAAAAATGAAGCAAGTTGGCCCCAAGTTACTTCTTTGGAGAAGTTCCAAAAAAAGGCCAATAAAAAAGTTGGAAGAGTTTGCTTATAAAGGCCCATTTCCACTGAACATCAGCTTAATTTAACTGTTGTGGCACAGGCATTGCATGGGTAAAGGCAAGACTGGAATCTCAGCAAGTCTAATGAAATCCAAAATTGGTATTTATCGTGGAAGGGGGAGTCATTTCAGTCTGTCCTCTGTTTTTGCCATTATAGGATATTGAAAGAAAATAAAAGTATTGTCTAGTCTTTATCCGCTGCCCCAACCTTCACTGAAAACCCACCTCTCATTTATATAGTCTATCCATCATCATATAGCTAAGTCTTCTCCAGTTCTGGTAAGCATGCTGCACCCAGTGTTTAAAATCTTATGTTCTCTAACTTTTAACTTCAAGGGTACACTTCTTATTGTAAAGCAAAATACAGGCTACTCTGTATTTCAGTCATTAAGTGTACCAGGGCAATTGTTTAAATTTAGAGATTTCAACTGATATTTAAAATTAAAAGTTACTTTTGAATTTTTTTTTGTCTACAGTGTAATCTTATCGCAAGGTCACAACTCTGAAATGCATACTTTCAGATAGTTACGATTAATTGTCCATTATCCTAATTTTTCAGCTGCTTTTAAAATATCTCAATTTGTTTCTCCTTCCACTTTCCTTCTTTCTCCTCAGCTTACTTCCATTACTGCAAACTGAGTTCAAAGTGCAAAAATAGATTGTACTCAATTAATTCAGCAGGCGGGAAAGGAGAGGAGGGAGCAGAATCATGACCTTCATAGGCTCAGGCAAAAGCAAAATGCTGCAGCTTCTCCAAGCTTGTGTGCTCTTCCTCATTAATAACTTTTGCCACCTTAATCACACTCTGACATTCATAGATCTAAGTCTTACTGTTCTTACTAGGATTTTGGTCCTATTCATGACTATTACTGCTTGCTTTTTTTCCCCTCTGAAATACTTAAAATCTTTTCATATCAGGTAATGCAACATGAGACAACTGGCAGCTCTGAACCACTCTGCAGGCTGGCTTTGACGGGGATTAGAAGACCTGAGACCCACTGCTTTGGATTGACAGATATGAATTTTGCCTATTACAGTGCAATAATCTAAAACAGTCAGGAATCTTTTCACATAGCCTGGAATATATATGGGGAACCTATGGTCTTCTGGATGCTGCTGAACCATAACTTGCATCATCCTTGTCCTTTGGTTAAACTGGCTAGATGTGTCCCAACAACATCTGGAAAATCACTGGTCTCCCAATGTTTGTCTGGAAGTTTTTGGACAGTTGAACAAATCATGTTTTTGTGTGTCTTCAAATCATTTCCAACTTATGTCACCATAAGGCAAACGCATTATGGGGTTTTCTGGGGCTGAGAGTGTGTGAAGGGCCCAAGGTCACACAGTAGGTTTCCATGGCTGAATGGGGAACTGAACCCAGGTCTCCAGGGTTCTAGTCCAATGCTCAAACCTCTATACCACACTGGCTCCAGATGTTAACAGGTTGCAATCCCCCATTGTCCTAGGTAACATAGCCAAGGATGAGTAATGTTGGGAGTTGCAGTCTAACAACAACTGGAGAGCTACATGATTCCTACCCAGTAATGCCATTCTTTTATCCTTTTTATTGTTTAGTTATTATTCATTGCTGTCTTATGCCATTCTCTGACCATTTATATTTTCTTCATATTATTGCCATGTCAGTCTTCAGTTTCATATTGTATTCTATTTGAAGATTCCAGGTATCCTGTATCAATAAATTGATTTATTTCTTTTAAAATCCTGCATCCATGCCTTTTGGTTCTGGTCAGGCTTTACATTCTAATTAATTGGGTTGCAAAGGTGAAAATCTAATCTTACTGTAAAAACCTGTGTAATACTGATCCACCAGCACAAGCCAGGCTTAGTCCTGCATCATCCCACCCACTCAAAGTCATACGGGATAAGAAAAGCTTTCATTCGTATGTGATACCTTGCCTTCAAATCAACTGTAACTTATGGCAATCCAATCCTAGAGTCTTCTTGGCAAGATTTATTCAAAGGAGGCTTGCCACAGCCTTCCTCCAAAACTGAAAGAGACTGACTTGCCTAAGGTCACCCAATTTCAGTGGCTGGGTCTCCTGGAGTCTTAGTGCAACACTCAAACCACTACACCACGGTAACTCTCCTGTGATACTTCCCCTGTGCTCCAAAGATTAAGGAGCACTGTCTTAAAGTCTTACTTAAGGACAATACAGCTTGCATGCTTTGAAAAAAAATGCCTAAGAAAACAATCAAGGAACATTATTATTTATTGATTTACTGGTATAACTTTTTTTCTGATTTAACAAAAAAGTTCTGTCTTTATGTTTTGATGCAACAAGTTAACCCAAGGAAATGTGTTGTGCTTCAGTTTCATTCCTCTCAGTTATCTGAATGATAAATAAACCAAGCCAATTCAAAACGATTTAAGCACTCAGGTGTCGGGGTGTTTCTCATATTAATACATTAAAAAAAAACCACAAATAAACATAATTTCTCCCTCTGATCTTCTGTGCCCAAAATCAAGTTCAGGATTACTCATGTACTTCACAATTTATGAGACATTTCTAGGAGACAAATGGCTAGGTGAGACATCTGGATGGCACGCAGACACTGGCACCAATCCAGGTGATAAGTAAGTTGTTGGCTGTTATAGAAGATATAAAACTGTCTGGGCAGATGCCGTGCTGTGTGACTTTATTACACTGGATATATTCTCCATCTCAAACCTGGTGTCTTCCAGATGTGTTGGACAGATGGGAACTGTAGTCCTACAGATCTGAAAGGCACTAGGTTGAGAAAGGCTGTGATATATACATATATATATATATATATCATCAGAAAAAATACATTTGGCAAAAGATACAGGATAATAATGAATATATCTTTCTTATTTAGGTTTCTTAATAAGAGTGGAAACAATAAAAACAAACCGAGGTCTTTCATGACAGATTAAAAGAATATGGTCTTTCCTACAGAGTTTGGGGAAGAAATCCTTTGAAACCTGGTGTTTATATTAACCGTTTCCATGAGACAGAGAACTGCACACAGTGTGACAGCAGGAGCAATTTATGGTAGGCAGGAACTTAACTGCAAGCTGAAATACAGCATAACAGCAACAATTGTGAGAACAAATAACTTATCAGAATGAGTTCCCTGGCAGGTGGTTGTGCCAAATGATTTGTTACAGTGGAAGAAAGCAAATAATTAATAAGGATTATTTTGCACTTACAAGCATTCTAAACAGGCAGCAAGAACAAAACTGCATGGGAGAACAAGCGATATATACCTCATTATATTTCTAACAAAATAAAAAGACTCTTCTGTAGGTCAAATCTAATGAAACACCAAACACCCTGGTATAGCTGACTGATATTCTAGAAGACTACGGATACTCTTTTTTTTACTAAAAACAGGAACTAAAATCTATCATTAAGATTGATGGATAAGTGTGGTAGCAAGACCAGCCTTCTGCAAAAATTCATAGAAGATGAGATACATTGTGCTATAACTGCTGCCACATTGCTTGTCTATGGGGTTTGAGTTATCTGTTCCCAATGCTGTGCCCTAAGCAAGCACTTTTATTTCTCCCCAAAAGTGAATGCCACCCAGAGTTTCCTGCCTCTGATGATCACAGTCATAACACAGATGGATAAATTTTGTCTTCTCTCAGATGAATTCCAAACTGCATTTCATGGTCTTGCTAGGCCATAGATAGGCAACTGTTTCACTCTCAAAAGCTGCATGGAATGGTGGCCCTCGTGCCAGTTGAGGGCACAACTTGAGACGGCTCTGGGCCTGAGCTCCATCTTTTCCCTTCTTGTGTATGTACACACACACATACACACATTTACCCCCCACTCCCACAGAGACACTCCCACTCACCTTCTCTTCAATCCCAACATTTTGAGGGGAGGGGTTTAAATATTCTGGCAAATTGACCTTTGGTATAAAATCTTAACCCATATACAACATAAAAAGTAAATAATGTAATGAAGGAAACTTTGTTAACAGTAGGAAAAACATGCACTGCCTCACAGATTAGTTTCTTTGTTTCTATGGCAGGGACTAACATTCATGTTGCTGATTGCCCATCTCATAAATCTCCATCATCATTTTTGTTGAACCTGCTTAGCGCTAGGGGGAGCTCTGGAGCCCACAAGTCAATCAGCCATGTCCAGCATAAGTCCGCTGGGGAGCAGGAGCAGAGAGAAGGTACTGTACAGGGATTGAGTGATGCCGCTGCATATTTCCCTTCTGTCCAGTTGACTGCCATGAAAACAGTCAGGAAGTTGAGGAGCGAGCCTGTGGGTTGACCATAGGCTTGGTGAATAATAACACAATGTTAGGAACAGTTTTTATAGAGGGAGGGATAATATGATTTGGATGGCAGTGGTGAATCTCCATACACCTATAAATTGGATGCTCCCTCCAGATATCAGCTGAACAGCTGTGCTCCCAGGACCCCAGTTCACTTTATAAACCTCACTGAAAGTCATCTATATACTCACCACAGAATTTTGGAGATTTTGCATGAGGACCCAATGCCCAAATTTCGTGAAATCACCACTGGTGATTTCCTCCGTCCTTTTAAATTTCCCATTTAGGAGCTCTCAGATCAAATTCACAAGATTTTTTTTTAATGTTTAAGCACACACTCACTGCTTTACTTTGAATGTCATTTGCAAAACAAAGGATGAATCAAACATTATCAAGTTTTTTTCCAGGAAGACATATACTAGATAATTTGATTACATTAATTCTGCTGGGTATGTGCTTTGAAGTGATCTGGCTTCATTAATAAGCATTAGTGCCCACCAGGCAAATAAAGAATCTACTTTGTGAGTCTACTGTATGCATATCTTTCTGTAAATAAAGTCCACTTCATTACATATTGTTTACTTTTTATGTTGTATATGGGCCGAGTAAAGATTTCATGCAAAAGAGTACCTAGAAGAAATGTCAGCCTCTGTTAATTACTTGCTTAAAGTTTGTCCATGCTACCTTTCTAACAGTATGTCTTTAGAAATAGGAGGCAAACATTACATGCGTCAAACCTGCCAGGTGTTCTAGTAACATCTTGCAGTCACACAATCACGGATGAAAATGATAGGAACGCCATGATACCAAGTAAGCAAAGAATATTTGCCATTATTTGTTTCTTTGCTGAAAAATGGTTTCCCCAACACTCAGAAAACCGAGCTGGGAAGAATGATACAGTGCTGAGAATTTTGTAGTTTTCACATATCCTGATTTGTTTCAGAAAATTATCCTGCACAGAAACAAATGTGGCATTTTGCATGAGAACTGTGGGATTTTTACACCAAAAGCACTTTTTCCACGCATCCTTGTGCAGGTTTTTTTTTTTTAAAAAAGAATTCAGCAAGACTGATGTTTCCTATGTGAAAACTCCCAGTAGTCCTACAGAACAAAAATCTTACATTGAAAAAAACTGTGAAAAAAAGCCTGCATTTTTTTTTTTACAACAATCTTGCAGAAAAACAGCAATCTGGGTCCCTTTTCAACGAAATCTCCTACTTTGTTAAGAATCAAATACCTAGCTTGGAGGCCAGCCATTTTAACTCCTTACAAAGCTCAAAATACCACTTTTCTCTAGAGAGGAATCCAATTCCACTGAGGCCCGCCATTCTTTACCATTTCTCAGAATGCTGGTGCTGTAGACCCTGTCACATAAGTCTGTGATGCCAGTGGGTCCACAGACAAAGGAAATAGTGCACCGGAGGGCCTATCAAACCTGGAGGCATATGCAGTTCTAATAGTTCTAATAGAATTTATGTGAATTTGTTATTTTGATAGTTACCTTCAGGTTAAATCTTTGCACCTTCCTTGCCTCCTTCGTGACTCACTCTAGCAGGAGTTGAAAGAGCAATGAATTCCAGCATTTATGGCAACTTCAAGACTGGCAAAGTTTTCATGATTTTCACACATGGAACATCCAAGAGGGATGACAAAGCATGAGATAACTGTGTATTTTACTTCTTACAGACAAAAGGGACAACTAAAAGTCCCTTGCCTGAGAATATATATTATCATGATGATACAAACCTTTAGGGTACACTACTCATAGACACTGTATGGTTCTCCAGGCCAGATGTATGGTCTCCTCTTCTCCCTCACTGGTGAATCCTCTCCCCTAACTGAAGCAGCTGGGATTGTTGTATCTCTGGTGCTAACACAGGTAATGAAACAGTGACCACAAAGGAGTCATGACTGCTGTTTGTACACTACCAGTAGCAGAAGGGAAGCAGCAAGTCTGATTGGGATCACTGCCAGGGTTATATAGAAGAAAGCATTCACCTTCCACTCACCCACCAGCAAATCCCTCCTAACGATTTTGAGTAGCGCCACTGAGAC
Organism: Iguana delicatissima; assembly: GCA_948472985.1. Classification (NCBI taxonomy): domain Eukaryota; kingdom Metazoa; phylum Chordata; class Lepidosauria; order Squamata; family Iguanidae; genus Iguana; species Iguana delicatissima. The sequence continues at coordinate 55,409 of CAOKZL010003285.1, read as the reverse complement.
TGGGTGTATGGTCAAAAACTCTTTCATTTTAGCAATTCTGAATCTCCCTGCCACCAATGTGTGTGAATGTATACATATGCATGTGCATTAGGGATGGAAAGAATATTCAAAAATATTCAAAAACAGGTTGAAAAAACATGTTTTTCAAGTGTTGAGAAACCCTGACAAGAGAAAATCCTGGACGGATGTGGAATTCACAGTTCTAGGTGTGAATGATTTTTAATGTCTCACTTACCATAATATTAGAAATTTGGGGACTCAAGGAAAATTTACTGGCAGGGGATGCAATTCTTATTTGGAGAGGCAATGAGCTCATTTTCTTCTCCCCATAGTTAAACGCCTAGTACACGGTAGCATAGACGTGGATTTAACAGAATGTACAAAATGTACAACAGATTTCTGGCAGGTTAACACTGAATTTAGAACACCTTCAGCATTTTAATTGTGGTTACTGAGATTTTTCATTTGCTGTCTACATTTGAACAGAAACAGTCCCTCTTGGTTTGCTACACTGATAACTTTATTTTTAAAAAAATCAATGCCCTACCTGAAGACATGCGGGCGCTCTGCCCTGAGGCTTATTCACATCAACATCTACTAACTGCCATCCTCCTGTAGCATCTTCATGAAACATCTGGAGGAAGGAAAACACACTTGTCAGAAGCAGTTTATGTGCCAGACATACAAATAAAACTGATGATCTTTTTTCCTGCTCAAACATCATTCTGTCTATACTGCATTCTAGTCTCACAGAAGAAATCTCCTGATATTATAGGAAACACAACTCAGACCCCATTGCTTTCTCACTGTAAATACTCAACAGCATTTGAATTTAAGTAACGAGACCTCCTAAATAGAAGGATGTAGAGCCAGAGTTGGCCAAAGGATGTGATGCCAAAAAAGAGCAAGATTAAGGCTAACTTCACATGTTTTGAAAAATCATTATTCAAGAGTCTTTCAAAAAGAATGTGAATACATGCTCATGTGAATATAGTAACATCTGGCAATAGCACTTACACATGCACACACACATGCAACCTCTTACAACATATACAAATATACAAACGCAAGCATAATATATACATTGATATTTATTGAGTCGTACAAGACAGTGTTAAGAGATTCTGCCATGGCCTTAAACAAATCATGTTGTTCCTGGCCTTCTCTTTCTCATCCACTCACTTACTGCCAGCAACTAAATCTTATGGGCATTGCAACCTTTGAGAACAGCAGGAAAAAAGAAGCTATACTAAATCTGTGACACTCCAAAATGATGGTATTATGAAAAGGGAACATTGTCTTCTGGGGAACCCAGAAGGATTGAGATACATTCAGCCCAAGGCCTGAGATTTACTATTCCTGTTTTAAATGGAAACGTGAGAGACTGAATCTGGGAACTTCTGCATTTTTTTAAAGCATGCCCCAGCATGTTATAGTCCTCCCCAGTTTTTAGTATGTGAATAAAGACCTACTGGACTGTTGTCATATAGGTCAGTGCTGTTTAAGCTGTCTGATGTGAGGGACTGACAGATTTTTTTTTCCAGTGAGCAAGGAGTCAGCACCATATTTGTGCTTAGTGGCTAAAACTGTTTCTTTAATTTGTGGAAACTTTCTAAAGACTGGTAGACAAAGACCTGTGGATCAGCACTTCTCCATGGACCACCACTTTGAGTACTACCGATACAGATAATTGAGATAGTATATGGAACACTCTCCAAGGTATTATACAAATAGTAATTTATTATTTTTATGCTGCGTTTTATGGTAGCAACATACAATCATGATTGTCAGATGTGAAAAGCACACTAGTTCCTTGTAGTACAAGCATTTTTGAATGTGAGAAGCAGCTCTCACTATATAGGGCTGCCTAAGGCCCTATATCCAAATGCAGATCTCAGCAGGTGAGGAAATTGTAGTGTTAGTTTGGCTATTCCAAGTCTCTCCATAGATCATTTGGAATTGGAGTCATGGTTGCTACAACGATTTGAGGGGGATTGCTGAGCTCCTGCAACAATGAATGATGCAATGGGGAGTCATTACCTTGAGGCTATTTCTGACATTAACAGTTGAGACAAATGTCTCTCCTTAAAAGCTGAGGAGTCATAGGAAAACAACGGGCAAATAGCGGGCAAGGAGGACAGGTGTCTTAGAAGGCTATACTCTACGCGTCTTCTGCTTAAGCTGAGGGATCCAACTGACCACAGAAATTCTGCAGCATTTTGGTGTGATGCTATGGTCATATAAATTACCTCTCAGGAAACCACACTTGACATCTTATCTCAGCTGTTAAAAAACTAGTTTAGTGAGTAGCTGTAGTCCTGTAAGATTATTGCCTAAGTTATTAAATAGTTGTGATTTTCTTTAGATGTTTTTCATTTTTCATTTAAAAGGCAAAGAAATAAATAATGCAAGGAAATAAGTAATGAAAATCCTACCCCAGAAGAGAAACTGATATTGGGACCCTTATGAGAAAAGATCTTGGCTGAAGGAAGGACATTGTTCAATAATACAACACTTATATTATCAATGTCTGTACAGATAGTATAGTGTTACACACAGTGTTACATATTTTGGCAGTTAAGGGCCATGTCTTTCACCTACATCTTTTCTCTAGAAATCTTTGCTTTATACGTTTTCATTTCACAGCATTGCATTCCCTTCCTTGCCAGTTTCCCCCTTTTTTTTTGCACAACGTAGGAAACATTGTTGCTGTTTTTTCATACACCTGTAGAGTCCTCTGTCTTCTGCTAGCAGTCTCCCAAGCAACAGCAAAAACAGAATCCATTTCGTATAATTAGGACTGACAAATTGTATATTTGCTCTTGGTGAGTTATGATAAGCGTATAATCTTGGACTGTACAGACTTTTAAATCACTGTATTTTGAATCACTTACTTCATTGCATCTTGTAATGCATTCATAACAGCTTAACAATAATGTGGTAAAGGTACAATAAGACAAGCAAGAATTCATACTTACAAATATATACTGGACAAAGAGAATATTAGCATTTAACAAGGTCTACCTGTGTAGTAGCTGTTGAAGTGGTACTGCTTCTGGATCCCCACATCTGCTGGAATTGCACACGGATTTCAGCAAATGTTTCAATGATGACAGCAATGAACACATTCTGTAAAAGAATTATGGATATGTGCAAGTTGATAAATAGGTTGCAGTAAAATATACAAGTCATATGATGGAGAGGGAGAAGCCCCAGTGTAACATGATTTCTGGTACAATTGCCAGAAAGTTTTATACAATACCTTAACAAGCCAGGCAAGGAAGAAAATTAAAGTGATAAAATAGAAGTAGGAGCGCCATCGAGGGAAGCTGTCGATTGCTCGATACATCAGGAAGACCCAGCCTTCTTGAGAAGCAGCTTCATAAACAGTAAATATGCTTGTGCCTACAAATGGAAAAAATGAAGTATATATTTAGTACAAGTTAAAAGAAGTATTTTCTAAATGAACAGTCATCATCCCATTATTCCACGCTACTTTCTTCGATGAACCTGGTCTCCACAAAAAGAGCTAAAACATTTTTCATTGACTATTCTTATCTTTAGCTTTCAGTTCCTGCCACAATATTTTGCAGAATATTTGATCCTAAAGACATAAACACTCAAATCTGTGGATGCAAAAGTATTCGAAATGCTTAAATAGTTGTAATCAGGATTTGTCTTTCTTTGTATTATTCAGTGGTATAGCAGCATGTGTTTATGTGTATGTGTTTGTTTCTGTTGCCCAAGACACTTAAGCATAATCTGCAATTAATATAAAAGCAATCATTAGACCTTGCACCACAGATGCCCATCTGCTTACTTCTGTTCCAAAATGGAAATACAAATTCCTCCCTTCTGAAGTGAGGACAGCTACTAGACTTTTCAGAAAGCAAGGAAGACAAATCTAAAGGACCTTCTTTAGGTCTAAACAGAATTTTCAAAATCTCAACTCATTAACATAGGTAAGGAAGTCAACAGGATTTTTAAAAATCTGATTGCAGATTGTAAAGCACATATAATACATTAGAGATAAGATACATGCATAAAAGCATATTCAATCCTGATTCTTTAATAGTGCGGTCTTATTAGGTACTTTGAAAGCTAAGTGATGACCTCGGCAGGAGTGTGTCTGTGTCAAAAGAACAGAATGAATTTCTGCAGTTACCCCAAGAATAGTGAGTCTTTCAATGATAGATAAGGAAGACATAACAGGCAAAGATAAGTCTACAAATTCCATCCTAAAAGATGGACATCATTTGCACATAAACATTAAACAGACATGGCTAAAATTTCTTTAGCACAGTTGTGTCCCATGCTTCCTCCTTCAAAGGATTCAGGCATCAAGCACAGAGTTATCTCAGTCTGTCCTCACAATACTGCTAAGATAGGGCAGCACAGGACAAAGTGGTAATCATCACATTCTCTGCCTTTGAAAGCACGATTTTCCTTTCAGAAATAGTTGGTATGGGACATCCTGCTGTGATCTGACAGGTCACAACGGTATATTGGGTACGAAAAAGTACTCCTGTGGCATAAAGAGGAAGAAAGGGATTTTAGCTTTACCTCCCCTCCTGACAGTATCAGGATCCTGACCCCGAGCATTTCTGAAAGAAACTCTGGGCAAAGAAAAGAAAACATACACTCAGGGACAAATCCAGAAACTATAATTCTGTGTAGTTTGGCGCAGAGACCTGCATGCTGTGAGCAACATGGCTGAGCATGGAACTGAACTCTGCTTATGTCTGACTGAACCATGCTGGCACATAATCAACTGTATTGATTATAACACACGAGTGTTTCAATGAAATGCCAGATTATTATTTTTTTAAAAAAGCAGCAAGGCACAGTTTGCCTTTGTTTGGCTATAATGACAAACCACAGTTACTTGAAGGCAGAAGCAATGTTTCTGATGTCATCCTGGCTATACGAAAGAAGGAAAAGGAAACAGCGGCTCCACACAAACCCCAGACTCATAAACATAGCACTGTGCCCTTGCTTAGTTTCATGGTTCTGTCTTAATTTAGAGAATACAGCAATGACTCTTGAGTCCTCTGTGGAAATATCAGCTTCCAACTTTCTCAAGGGCAACCAATTAATTCATCAGTTAAGTCTTCCACGGCACTCAGCGCTCTACTCTGGACCAGTTCTCAACTCTGGTCCCCCGCAAAAAGGAGTAACTGAGGGCACACAAGGGCTGTGTGGAGACAGGGAATCTACCTACTCCAAGATTTGCTGAGAGGCTTCTTTTATCAGTGTAAGGACCCAATTGGATCCTGTCCACAAGTTTTTAGTATAAAAGCTCTCCATCTGCTTTAGTTTTTATGCTTTTCAAAATACATCCAGTGAATTTTTTTTCCATTCTTTCTCACAACATTGTTTTCAATTACATTTTTCTCCATCAAAATAAAAAAAAACAATATTAAAGCAGTTTTCCCCCTGCTATTCTATGGTAAGAATTTCTTACAATTTTGGTGAAGATCAATTAAAACAAATGACCACAAGCTGACATTTGGAATGTAAAGTAACACTTTGAGATGATGTCTGTAATTTGGAATTGTTGCAGTGTTAAGAATATGCCTTGAAGTGACTGAATAAGCCTGTGGCAAAATGTCAAGTAAAAAACAAACAAAACAACTACAAGTGTAAAGGGAATATTCTTACACTCCTGGAAATATTTTCCCTAATGTTGACATCTGAAAAGCTGGATCTATAATTCTGAAACAAAGGCTATTATGTTTTAACAATTCTGAAACAAAGGCTATTATGTTTTAACAAACAAGACTTTCCTCCTTTCACTCTTATTGTATCCTTGGATCTACTGAGGAAATTGTCTGATCCAGTCTATATGGAAAAACACATGTGACGATATTTTGAAGGTGAAACACACTCAATGACACCTATCTATTGCAATCTGTCCATCAGTTCTTCCTCTGTATCATGAAGAAAGGATGAAATGCCCCCCCCACCATCATAGTCTATGAGTATAATTAAATAAGGCAGATTTTATTTCTGGATATGTAGGCAGACTTTGAAGCGTCAAGGTTTTAATTACTCTTAATTATGGTGTCAAAGAAATCACTAGGGATTTTTACTGAGCCCTGCAATTCTTCTTCTTTTTCTCCTCCTCCTCCTCCCAAATGAAGTTCAACAGCTGGTAAAGAGTTACAGAAAAACAAATGCAAAATCAGAAAGGCTGCACACACTTGTGCATGTGCACACACACAGATGTGTATATATGTCTGCGCGAGAGATGTGTATATGAGAAATGGAGCTTTTTGCATTCTGATATAAGATAAGGTGATAGACTACACACACTGTATGTACTGAAAAAAAAACATTTCCAGTTGTGTTTTTAAAAAACTGAAATATGTGCCAGAGGCTTTGCCACCACTATAGCCTCAATCAAAATATCCCCTACAATTCATAGGCTACAAAGACTTTACAGGGTCGCTATTAATCACTTATCCCAAAAATCAATCATAAACACTAACTACTTCTAGAGCATATTCAGTTGGGTTGCAAATGCTTAATATTAATCTTTTTGCTGTTTCTTTATAGCAGATACAACATAACAAAGGAATGTTGGGGTAGTAAAATGGGGTGGTAGATTTCCTCTGGGTTTTAAAGGAGCTATCCAAGTTCTGAACCCTTTTCCCAATATAGGTTCAGCACCTTGGATAACCTCTTTGCAGTTTAGACTAAAATTTAGAACAGATTCATTGCCCCACTGGCATGGGAGCCACCAGCTGATACTGCTTTTCTTGCAGTCTAACCAAGAGAGCAATTTTTTTCTCACGGCAAGAAAATCTTCAAAAACTCTTTCAATAAGGAAATCATTATTGTCTGTATTTTCTATGTTCTATTTCCTTTTGTAATTATTGTTTATAGCCCCTCTGTCAAATCACATGTGTGTACACGGTAATATAACACTTTATGAGGGTGTAACCCATAAAAGCAAATGTTGCAAACTTCAGTTTTAAGGCCACCCAAAGACTCCTTCTCAATGTTGCTCAATAAATTAACTTGTCTGGGAAGTGTGTGTTCTTAGCAACTATTACTGCAAAAAGGAGATTTGCTTCCAGTGCAAGATCTTGAAAAATCATTAAAGAAACTTAAAATGATTCTGCTTAGCACATGTATAAAATAACAAATAACCACCAACAAAAGCCAACCTAGAATTGTTTTTAATTGCTTACCTCACAGAGCAAGCCTATGCACATCTATTCAAAAGGAAGTCCCATTCAGTTGAGTGTGACATTCCCAGGCAAGTTACGTATACAATTGCAGCCCAAATGAGTTGGGCTCAGAACCTCATAAATTCTTGTTGGCAACAAATTCAACAGATTGACCACACTGATGAAGCCCTCCCAACTGAAAGAAAAAAGTCCTATCAAGGTGCCAGATTAACAAAAATTCATTGTTAGGCCATCAAAAAGCAGTGGGAAAATTTATTGGAGATGGTCCTGAGTTACATCAGTGACCAAGCTCTTCCCAATTTACATTCATTTCTTGAGAAGTTCATTACAAGACTGTAAAACAACTGCAGATATCTGCTCAGGTGGGAGGAAAATACAGATATTTAAATAAAAAGGACAGTTAGAAGCAAGCCAGAGTAAAAAGTTTGCTCAATAATACATAATAGCTGAGAATGTCACCCTCAAAGAGGATGGAAAAGTAAAAGATTTAAATTATTTAAGATAATTGAGACTAATACAAGAAAAACATCTGTTTGTTTTTGTTGCTGGGGTGAAACAGATTGTTTTCGGTTTGTCCAGAGGTCAGCATGAAGGCATCGCTAATGCAAGAATAAGATAAAAACCAAATACTCTACACTAGAGATGGTAATTCTCAATTCTCCCTGTCCTGATGGCTGTTGGTAAAAATCTATCTGTGTTTCTTCCTGTGGTGTCAGGAGGTGCAGCACAATTTTTTCATCAAGATGATAGAAAGCTGTACAGCTTTTGCTGGAGACTGTGAAACTGTCATTGAAAAGTACACAGCTTTTCCAGCTGATATGTACTAGGTATTAATTAATTAATTAATTAATTAATTAATTAATTAATTATATTTGTGGGCTGCCTTCCTTCCAGAGTGGGACCCAAGGTGGTTTCCAAACAAGTTAGAAACATTAATAAAACATTTAAAGCAATTAAAAACAGTGGAAAAACATATAAAATTATAAAAACTTACAAAAATTCTAAAAAACATCTTGATAAATTAAAAGCTCACCTGTTTACTTGTAATGCAATACATATAGTGAAGGTACTGTTTTTCTGCAACTTTTCCTCCCTTCTCCCCTTCCCCCCCCAAAAGTTGCACAGAAACCACCAGCTGTGAAAAGACCTTACAGATGTCACACCGCCTGTGGGCTGAGCAGGGAGAAGAGAGGTTGCTGGAAAGTTAACAGCTCTCACTTGAGAGCCATAGCCTCTAGTTAGGATTTCTGTGAAAGACTGGGGACAGTGTCAAGGAGGGAAGTTACAGAGCAGGGAAGTTGTGGATGTTTGGAAGCTGCCAATCAAGTTTCCCATTATCCAGGTAATAGAGCTGAAGGGAAATAGTTCTCCCTCCAGGCAAACAAAGGGTTAATGAACCATTACGGTTAGGTTACATTTTATTGGGGGTCAGCACCACAGGTAATGAGAGATAGTTACCCAATCAGGCGGAGAAAGGTGAGAATCTACGAGATGCTTTGGTGAAGAAGTTTTATAAACCCTAAAGAGACCACAAAGCAAAAGAACAAAGAAGAAGAACAAAGGTATCAAGAGGAGGCAAATCGCTGGTTTCAGGTACGTCAGTTAGGCCTCATCTCTTGGCTCTGCCTCTGCACACCATCTCAGATCTGACCACAATGTGAGTAGCTAGAATGTTTCTTAGATAGTCTGGTTGATCTGATGGAACTATCTGTAACTTGTGACTACCAACCGAACCTGAGAGGAAGGAGTCTCCCATGTATCTTCTGTTAGCTACATTTCCTGATCTTAGAAATGCTTTCATTTAAAGAACTCTCTGCTCTCTCCATTCCCACATGCATGTTGGCACACGTGTAGAAAAGATTCCTCTGTCCTAGACAGGGTGGGAAGAGGAAGGGAATCTCTAAGCTTAGAGACTGTTGGCTCCCTGGTGGCCTCCCACTGGGCTACTAAGACAGTGATTTTGATTCAATTCAGTGGGTGGTGGTGGCATTTAATTAATGGAACCTGGGAGCTTCCATCTCCTATTCAAGGGCAGAAGTCAGCAGTGAATGGAAGAAGGGCACTGGGTCCATGACATGGTGGCAGCAGGTTTACAATCTGGAGAGTGTACGAGTTCCTGCTAGAAGTCAGGCTGGGTCCATGACACCCGCAACTTCCCTCTCCTCAAGCCCCAATCCTGACAAGAAGCCATGAAAAGTCATTTCCAGCTGTCTAAGCAACTGAGGTGAGGGTGGGGGACTCAATCTCTTTTCATAGCCTCTAGTCAGGATTTCTGTAAGGGAATGGAGTTGCAGGAGTGGGTGGGTTGAAGTTTCAGGAAAAACAGACACTTGATCGGCCAAACATCTACAACCCCTCACCTATCTTTCACAGAAATCATGATGAGAGGCTCTGAAGAGATGTTTCAGTAGTCAAACCATCTTTTTTTAAATTTGTCCTGATGGGATGGCAAATCTATCCATTCATTCACAGCCATAGAAATGTGGTTTCAGGAGAGAAAGCATCAGATAGGGAGAACAGTTCAGCAACCCATTCCTGGCTGATACTTCTGCACTAGAAATCGCTTCTCCCTTATCAGCTTTACCACAAAGTATCCCAAGCTATGTTCTAGAACATGGGCCAGGTAACCATCACATCTTGCTAACCTCTAAATTACCACTGGTTGTTCTGTACTTCTTTTATACAACTTACAGGAAACATGTAGACCTCCCTCCAAGGCTGACTGGATTCCTCACCACTAGATACAGCGAAAAGGGTTGATGGGAGTAGAAGGCCATCATCTGGAGAGTCACTTCAGAATTAAGCTGGATACAAGTCCCACATTATCTGACAGATAAGGAAGTATCTCATCTTTGGGTTCTGCTCCTCTTTGAATCAATAATAGCACCCCCTGAAGGAATATCTATAAGGTCCACTCACAGCCTGATTGCCTAGCAGATACCATTAAATGCTTGCAAGCTGGCACTGTATGCCAGTGAATAGATCTAGTTACTGTTAAAATGCGTACAACACAATTTGTCGTGCAACATGGTTGACAGTCTACCACTGCAACTGTCTACTACTGCAACAAATTAAGTTGTGTGGTGATTGCCACTACTCTCCAGCAGGTAAAGACATGAGACTGAAGCTACCTCTCTCAGGCTACGAGGACTTTCTGATCAATATGGATAATAAGTTCATCTTTTACCCCTTACTGCCCCACCCCAAAGACCTCACTCTTACCTCTGAGTAACTATCATCACAGAAACTGGCACAAAGGTATGGAGATGGATTTCCAAATAAAAAAAATATTGCTATGAGCCCTTTTTTTGGTAATGCAAAATATTTGGGATTGGCTTGGTCATGAATAGGAAAACAAGCCAAATTGTTTGACAAAAGACTTGCTGCTGAAGAAGATGAAAACCAGATTTGTGGATGTGACTCAAGTAACTTTGCCTGCATTTTTGGTCTGCCTATGGAGGCATGGCTGTGACGACTGTCACGATGATTGCCTATAGTTCAAAATTTACTCACATACCAGGGTCAAGGAGAGTACATTGATCACGGAGTGTGAAGAGTTATTTGCTTGGCTCTGGATGCATTATCAACAACACTTCCCTGCTGGATACACTTGTGTTGTATGCACAGATGCTGGGGACAGGACAAGCTGGCATAATTAGCAAGCTTAGTTGGTCTGGCACTAAGCTCTTGTTGCTGCTGCTATTGTTACTGTTGTGTGCTTTCAAGTCATTTCCACCCCTAAGAAGAACCTATTAGTGTGTTTTCTGGGGCTGTAAGTGTGTGATGTGCCCAAGATGGCCCAATGGGTTTCCATGCCTGAGCAGGGAATCGAACCCTGGTCTCCAGGTTCATAGTCCAATGCTCAAAGCACTACACGACACTGGATCTAAAAGGAGCTAGGGGTCTTGTTGTTGTTCTTGTGTGCCTTCAAGCTATTTCCAATTTATGGCAACCCTAAGGTGAACTTGTCACAGGGGTTTTGGGAGCTGAGAGTATGTGATGTGCCGAAGGCCACCCAGTGGGTTTCCATGACAGAGAGGGGAACTAGGCTATGGTCTCTAGGGTCATAGTCCAACACTCAAAGCACTGCACCACCAAAATTAACATTTTGTTTGTTTGTTTGTTCAATTTGTATCCCTGATAAGGGACTCAAGACAGCTTATGATAATTTAAAAATAGAAGTTGGCTAAAATGTTATACTACAGAAGTTAAAAAACACAAGCAATAGTAACATTTAAAGCAGAAGGTTAAAAACAATTAAAATATGTTTAAAAACTATTAAAACATTCAGGATAAAAACACAGCGTACCTCTATTATGCCACATCATTAAAAAAAACCCACTCAAAATACAGCTTGTACAATATTTGAAAAGTTTTTATGCTCTTGAAATACAAAGGTGAATGGGCTTAAATGAGCTCCACTAGTTACTCAAAACTGATTTAGAATAAACTGCAGTTAAGCCTCTCTCCTTAATCGATGAAGGTTATGATCTGTAGATTTACATATGCATTCTATTGAGCTGAATGTTATGTTAATTAAGAAACAGATAACTATAAATTATACTGTTCATATACCCTCGCAGAAGGTTTAGTCCCAATCAGCACATAACAACTTGGTGAAATAAAATAGACCAAAATCTTGTCTTTTCCCTTCAAAACAGCTTTAATCCACACTGGCCTTTAAAACATCATATGCGCCGCTAGGTGGCGCTGGTGTTCTTTGTGCTCATCAGTGACAGTGACTATGCCAATTCTAAAGAAACAGAACGGGTTTAGTGAGACCTTTAGACTAGTCTGCTGTTTTGGATTGATAGACCATTCTTTCCCTTATGCTTTACAAAAAAACAGACACATATACATATTTAGAACAGTTGATGAAGAAACAGTTTGCTTTTCAAGTAACTGCTGAAATATTGTCAGTCCTGTAGCACATTTAACCCTATGCTTCATGGGAGATGGGTACTGTTGAACTCTCTTATTAATCATGAAACATTTTCACAGAAGAAACAACAGTTTTTTTATCCTTCAGGGACCATGCTCTTAAAAACAACAACATGGCTCAGATTTAGAAGTATGTGCCAGTGTACATCTCTACCAAAGTTCTGAACAATATTAATGTCTCTTGGGTGTCAGCAGAGGAGAAATAAAAACAATTCAGGATGAAGCCTGCCAGGTTTGATACAAGAAATCATCATCAGTGCCTCAGCAGGTAGGGATGATAGATGCCTATCATTGCCTTTTTCCGCTGTTAATAGGGCTCTTACTGGTTCCAGCTGCTTCCCTGCCAGAGGTCTTTGTTTTTTTGGTTACTTTTATATTACACCTTTCCTCCAATGAACTCAGGGTAGTATATGTGGCTCTCTCCCAGGGCTGCCATCAGGCATTTCAGGCACAGTGTCTAAGGCTTATGAACATTTTAGGGCCTACTAAAACAGGAATAACAATTTTTTTTTTTACAGGAAATGGGAAGGAAAACAATATTTCAAAATACAGATATTTTATATTTACATTCCTAATGGTACATTGAGATGAGTTGGAGGCTGAATACAAGAGTGGCTAGACCCTACAAAAGCCTTAATGAGGTCCTGTTCTTTTTTCCTACTTTTACTCATTTAACAACCACGTGCAGTAAGTCAGGCGGAAAGAGTGGTTGACCCAAGGTCCCACAGTGAGTTTTGTGACTCGGTCTGGGTCTTCCTGAGACTAGAAGCTCAATCTTTTGGATCCTCCCAACCCCAAGTCTCTGTTCAACACTCTGATTGCTATACCACAGTAGCTAAGGGCACAGTGAGCCCCTTCTGCAATAAAAGAGGAGAGGGTAGAAGAAACGTAGTGGCTCTGGCTCCTTTTCTGTCACCTTTCAAGGAGCAAAGTCTATATTCATTCCTTTAGGCTTTATCCCCTACCCCCCTACCGGATCTCTATGGATTTCCTGATTCTATAAAGGAACATGCTATGTTAGGGCTTCCTCCTGCAATAAAATGAGACCCAGCAGTCCACCCGCCATATGTTTATCCCTCTCTCTTTCTCAAACTAGGCTTTTTTTTTTTTTGGTGGGATGAGGTTGTCCTGGGGACTGTGAAGGCCAGGAAACTGATAGCAACAGCTGGATAACAGCACAGGAGACAAGGTGAAATTTGTTATTTTGGGCTCTCAAAAAGCCCCTCCTGCTCCCATAAAGCAGCGTGTTATGTTATGACTGTGCTGCAATCAAGTGACATACAATACTTTACCTTCTGTCTCATCTCAAAAACACTTTCCATAGAATACATCTCTCTGCTAGCTGGGTTCTTTGTGTGGCCTCTACTATGTCTGTTGCCATGTCAGACAAGAGTAGGAAATAAAGGTGAGGCAAGATTTTTTGAGAACTCAAAATGACTACTCCACTGTGGTGCCTCATTTTCGAGCTGGTCCTTAAAATGAGATTTACACTCTTTCCTGCATCTAGCTAGCCTTCAAACAGCCTTCATGGCCCTCAGAGTCCCCAGAGCAAACTGTCCCGCCAAAAACAAAAACACTCCCCCCACAACTCAACACCCTACTTTGGGAAAGGGAAGAGGTACAAGATGGAAGAAAGGGAGGATACTTAAGGATCTTCCTTAGCTAGTAATAGCACTGGATATGGAAAATGTAGAATTAAGGAAAGACCTTGTATGCCCTCTGCTCAGTGGAAGGGGGCCCTCCCTGATACTTATGTTCCAGTTCCTCACACTAAGCTTCTGAGTAGACAAGTACAGAACTGTACTGTTATTTCTGTTTGGGAAAGGTGAGCAGAGAAGAGACAGGAACATAGGGAGCTATGTTTGAAGCAGCTGGAGTTTTTGAGTATTCGCGGGGGGGCGGAATTACAAAGAAAAACTAACAAGGTCGCCTTCAGCAACTAGCTGGAACTAGCTAGTAACTAACAGGAACTAACTCAATCATTTTCAGGTCAAGCTGGTAGAAACATGTCACTTTGGCCATTTCCGCACTATACACCATTAAAGCGCTATTATTCCACTTTCAACATCCTATGGACTCCTCGGGGTTTGCAGTTTAGGTGGGGCACTTAAAATTCTCACCCAGAGAGTTCTTGGGCCTCAGTAAACTACAAACCCCAGAATTCCACAGGATGTTGAAAATGGAATAACAGCACTATAACAGTGTAGTGTGGAAATGGCCTTAGAGAAAGAGTTTAAAAATGGATAAAAGTAATTACCAAAGCCATTTCCTCTCATGAAAGAAATTTCACAGCCTCATAAGGCACGTCATTCCAGGGCTAACTGTTTCTTATGCTTTCAAAGTTCAATAACAGAATAAATTCCCTTAGGAAGACTGATTGTCATATCCACTGAAGAAAGGGCAAAAATCAAGGATTACAAAATGGTTAAGAATTGGGATCCATAGGCCTGTTTGCCATCTTCTCTTATTGCCTTTCTCTAGCCTTGTTCAATCTGGTTGTCCTTCAAATGTGTTGCACTTTCAAAACCATGCTGGGCAGGGATGATGGGACCTACAACCCACACTCCTGGAGGACATCAAGTTGGGAAGGCTGTTCAACTGACAGCATTAACAATCTTTAGAGATGAATGAATGTTTGAATATATCAGAGATGAATGAATGTCTGAATATATCTTTTACTAGCTTTGTGTGTGTGTGTGTGTGTGTGTGTGTGTGTGTGTATTTTGCTTTTTAAATGAGGGGCCAGTACACACTACACTCAAGAGGCTGCCACTGACTGCAGAGGGGAAAACATATGCTTGCACATCCAAGGGGTATATGATAAAGAGTCTCCGAAACTACTCAAATGAGGAAAGGCATGTCTTCTGAACCTTTTTCAGCATACCACATAACTCTTTTGAACAGTGGCATTGGTATGACCTGTGTTTCCCTAGGTAATTTCAGTTTAAAAGATTTTTAATGCACATAATTAGTTGTGAACATTTACAGTATTTCAGTCCCTATATTTTAGAGCAATATGGAAACAAGACATTACATAGTCCATGTTATTCCATATTTTTTGCCATTTTGCTCCAGTAAGTACTCATTTTAGAAAGAAGTTATTGTTTTCTCAGGCACCGCACAGACAATCGCAAAGTGACAAGGAGTGGAAATATCATGACACTTGAAGGGGAAAGTCTTTATGTGGGCAAACAGTCAATAATCTTTTCCTAGTGCTAATATCTCCTCATGCATCCACTGGCAGTTTAGAAAAGAAAAAGACTCAGTGAACTGAAGAATTGTTCACACCTTTCATGCTGCACCATCTGGATCTTTCACACAGAATAGCAGGAATGCAAAATATGAGGGCATTTTTCTCTAAATACTGTGCAGAGCACATATGCTGCATAAAGAGGGGAAAAGGCTTCAGACCAGAAATTGCTTATTTTGTGCCACCTGCTACTTGGGAGGGAGGTAAGAAAAACAAAACAAAACAAACCAGAAAAAGAAAACTACACCAAAGTGCTTGTAATAAAGGGAAGAACCATCAGCTCCTGCCAAGTGGGCAAAGAGAGAGACAAAGGCAAGACAACAAAGAGAAAAAAAAAATCCAAACCCACAGATAGTTTCTCACAGAGAAGAAGCTCTCCTACTCTGTATCTGCTTACTCACTTAATATGTTTATATAAAGCCCTTCGCCCCCAAAGGGTTCTGAGGGAAGCTAAAACTGGAACAGAAGTCTTAAATATTACTATATAAGACAGCATAACATTGTATTATTAAAATATTTATTTGCTATATTTGCCATCAAGTCAGCTTCAGCTTATGGTGATCTTATGCATAAGAGTCTACCACAAATCCCACCGTGCTCAGGTCTTGCAAACTCTGAGCTGTGACCTCCTTAACTGCATCCATCCATTCACAATGTGGCCTTCCTCTTTTCTACTGCCTTCCATTTTTTCCAGCATTATTAACATTTCCAATGTACCATCATATCTCATGCCCAAACTACAAGAGCCTCAGTTCAGTTGTTTTGGCTCCTAGGAAGAATGCAGGCTTGAGTTGTTCTATGACTCTTCTGTTTGGATCTTGTCCTCAAATCCCATGAAATAGGGTGCAATATATATATTTTAATGGATTTATCACTCTACGTCACGGGACCTTGGGGAAGTGTACATAGAGATAAAAACAGAGTTAACGTCCCATAAAGCTAGAGCCAAGAGGGTCAACTAAACACTTGGGTCAACTAAAGCACCTTGATTTTTTTTTTTAAAGGCTTCATACACCACCCCAAAGATAAGCAAAGGATGGAGTGCCAGCACAGAGAAAAGCCCTATCAACAGTCATCACCCATAATTCCTCAGACAACAGAGACCTCTGAAGAAGAGCCTGAAAAGGAGACCTGTGCGTTCAAACAGGTTCCTGTGACAAGTAATGAACATGCCTGAGCAGCAACCTTTTATATGGATTTGGGGTACCACCAGATCTTCTCTGAATTATTGTCATTATGTATTTTGCTTTTTGCATCTGGTTAGCTGGGCCACAGTTCTTACCTTTGGCTGTGATGACTGCTGATGATGGGAACTTTAATCCAATGCTAGGCTGGGAAAGGTTAGGGAAAGCTGATTTAATAGTATAGGCTCCTTAAATAATCCTCCTGGTAAAGTATTTCCAAGAGACTTTGGTTAATAAGTTTGTAAAGATAAGAAATCAGCATAACCATTATTATTAATCATTATGTATTGCTGTGGTGTTCTGTTTTATTATCTTTGTCCCTGATTGTATATGCTGATGTTCCATCCTTTGATGTAAAGGGCTTTATATATAAATGATGATGATGATGATGATGATTAAACAAGTGCTTATCTGATTATCTTGCTGGCCACTCTCAAACAGTGTATGTTTTGCATTTCTTTATTTTCTCTGACTACCATAGTTTAAAATTCTCTTTCTCAGACAACCTTAAAGAGCCAACCTTATAACTGAAGAAATCATTCAGTACTATGCCGAGGAAAAAAGTTAAGAACTAAGCCTGCTCCTCTATATTCTCAATTGGTCCTGAAGAAAAGCAAATTATACTTGATGTTTGTTTGCTTTTAACAGTAGCGTGATTGCATTATTACTAAGTCACATCTAGAGCAGCTCTGAATCCCCAGGAGATATATGAAGGTTTGGTCTTATATATTTTATTCTACTTTATAAAAAGCACTCAGCATAATTTACAATTCTAATATCCTTACCATTTTAACAGTATTGTTAATTAAGAGCTAGAATATAAAAGTGTACTTGTTTAACATTTTCATGTTACTGATATTATGTCTCCTCATGATTTCTGGCCTTCCCCCAACCAGGCTAATTATACCTAGAACAATACTATGTTGGCTCTTTTCATGCATCTGAGAAGAACAGTACTCATAGAAACTTTTTTTCTTTTTTCCTTTGACAAGAATCCTTGTTCTGCAGTTCTTCACACAATTACTACTGATGATAGCTGTGATCTCATGAAACTAACTATACAAAAAGCATAATGGTGGTTGTTATTATTTTTAAAGGTTTCTGAATATAATTCCCAAACCTTTCTTGCAATTACCACTTACTCCATAGGTTTGCTTGCATTAACCCCCCCACACCAGGCCCTTTGTGGCAGAACTGTTCATATTCAACAGAACATTGTGGTTAAGATCTCATATTTGAGAAGTTACTTATTTTTTAAAAAAGTCTCACATGTTGTAATCACCATTATATCTCATAGTTTTTTAAGTGACCCTTGGGTCACAGAAGAAATTTCTCTGGCATGCGTGCATTTGTATTACTGATAGATAGGCAGTGAGCTCTTCAGTTGGCCCTTCAGGCGATGCCAAACTACAGCTCTTATCAGCTTAAACTGGCATCCTCAATGGTGAGAAATCCAGGAAGATGCAGTTCAGCAACAACTGAGGGCCACTCTTTGCCTACCCATTAGAAGTCCTGGAAATCACAACATTCTGGATTCATATTCTCATTTAAGTAACAAGTGGGTTCTCCCTGCAACCCCAAAATAGGAGAGTGTCTGTTTATATCCTACAGTCCTTGATACAACTCAAACCTGTGGCAGCCATTTGAACCTGTTAACATGAGCACTAATCCACAAAAAGAAGGCTTCCCAAAACAAACTACTCATTTATAAAATAAAGAAACATGCTGTGCTTGACCTTTTTTTATATCCAAAAAGTTCAGGCTAGGAGGCCATCTCTTCAGCTCCATCTGGCAGCTAAGCAGCAATGCTCACCCTTGTGCTTCTCTTCACATTCAAGGCTCTCTGTTTGTATTCAGGACAGTTGAATTAACTTTGCACCCTAACTGACCCATGCAATTGCCCATAGTCCCAAAGGCAAATTAATCCTTTTAGGCTATCCCTTCTTTCTTGTGAAATCCCCTCCACTGCCATTCTAAGACACTCTAAAAATCCATTCAAGTTCTGTTCTTCCTCTTCTCCATCTTCAAACACTTTGATCACACAAACTTCAGGATTTCAACATCAAGGCAACACATTCTCCCACTCCTATCCTCCTTAGCTTTTATGACACCTTGCCAGAGTAAGAGATCTGAAGATGTCAAAAACTTTACCATCTATTTTGTATATCTTCTGTTGATCTTAATCAAGGCAATACTATTTGACTGTGGCTTTGGGACTTTTAAAAATATAGTTCACATTTTTTTAATGTGTAAATTAGAAAATATCTCTATTTACAACAGCAATTTAGAAACCAACACATGAGCATGAATTCATTTCTGTACAAACAAATCAGAAACCAATAACTTGTTATTTTAAGCAATGGATGTTTAATCTGGAGACATAATACATTTTGACTCTTAAATTAGAGCAATCCTCAAATATTGGAAACTATGTTGAACTTAAAATCAATGGGTGCAGTAGTGATGGATGTCACTGTCAAATAGAAATGTGATGGCACGCACAACTTTGGAAAAATTAATGTAATTCACTGTTGCATTTCATTATCTGTCAATCAAAAATATTCAGTCACTGCAACCCTACTATTTTAAAAGTCTTACATTGCTGAGGTGATGTCAACTATGGTAAATAAGAAGGAAAATGCATTTCATGTTGAATTTCTGGTTAATTTGAAAAAAATAAAAGCAGACCCAATATGTATGTCAAACCACCCTGGATGGATAAAACAGAAATAGCTTTCAGTCCAAATAGAATGACCTTCAATTATGGCACTAAGATTTCGCTTTAAATGCCATAGCAACATCCTAAGGAATCCTGGAATCTGCAGTTCAAGGAGGTTAATTTAGAATTTTCAGCCAAAGAGTTTAGTGCCTCCGACCAAAGTACAAACCATAGCATTCCACAGTACGCAGTCATAACAGTTAAACTGGAATCAAAGTAGTGTAATTGTCTAGTGTGAAAGAGTGCCAGGTTCCTATGGTGTATTTTCTCTGACAGAATTAGTGGACCTGGTCCCTCAAGGTATCTTTAAGTAATAGCTGTTTGTCTGAATGGACATCCTGTCCTGGATTTTGGATATCCAGTCGAGACAAACCGACACATACAATTTAATCAGTGAATTGCATGATTCTCACCCCTGTTTCAATGCCTTCTGCAAATTACTGCAAAGTAAAAATAAAAATGATCCTCAAATGTATTTGCAATCTCTGTTCAGTTGTGTTTTTTAACAATTTCTTTCAAAGCTTCTGTAGAGTTAGCAGGCTTTTGGCACTGTGGAAGACTGCTGCAGGAAGGGGAAGGGCAAGAAAATCCAGTTCTGTGAGCAATGGACACCAAAATACATCACTGAATCTTGGCCAATTATTAACAGGATAAATATCTCCTATAATTTGAAGTACTTGCCTATTGTGCTATACAAATCTACATGTTTGATCACAGAGTTACCAAAGACGGTGTGGTGTCTAATGAGACCAACATGATGAACATAATGTTTTAGACCTGATCTGCCAACTAATGTGAGGCCTCCCAAACAAGCACTTCAGATGTCTACATTTTTTATTTTTTACTCTAAAAAGTAAAGTTGAGATTGCGTCTAAAGTTTGAGAGTGATCAAGAAAATTTGGGTGTCCCCCCCATTATATTTCTGGTTTTGGTCTATTTTTTACAAAGGACAGTAGAACACAAATTTTAAGGATTGTAGCTAAATTATACAAATGAACCCTCTAAAGTACTCCATTGTTACCACGGTTATCTGGCCCAAGCCCAAGGTCTACAATTTCATATTGGTTATGGTTAATATTTCCACGTGGCACCCCATAAGATGAACTCCACGTGTCTGAAAAGGGCCATGGAAGGCCTGTGTAGGCAGGCACACCCGTGTGGCCTTAATTATGCAGGCTTGGTCTAGGTCAGTAGACAACAATCTGTCACACAGCCGGTAGTGCCCTCTAGACACAGCCGACCATTAGGCAAATGCAAGGGCTCTCAGCCCCAAACTGCTTGCTTGGCGGGATTAGCGAATCCGTCTATACAATCGCTAAGCGCTCCTCATCTGCATACTGTTCTAACAATTGGCAATGCTGGCCAAATCTCATCAATTCTGATTTTGACCTTTCGGAGGCTTTGTCTCCATTCAAATCCCTATTGTTCTCCTTGGGAGAGGGCTAGCCTTCAGGTACAATCTTCCCTATAAAAACCCCAAGTTTGAGCTTCTTGTCAGAACGCTCATGCCTTGCATCCCGAACTACTGCCACTCTGTTTGGTGAGCCTCTCCTCAGCCTCCATGTGCTGGGAAACCATGACCCCAAGCTTCGAACTCTATATCTCTTCTCCCGGACTGCAGGATCAGGTGGAGTATCACCCCAGTAATCTGCTTAAAACCCCTATCAATTTTCCTCACTTTCTACTTCTATAGTTCTTGTATGAGTCATGAGTGCATGTTTCCTTGTATGCCAAATTGTGGATATTACAATAAAATCTCTTAATTATACAACTGTGCCTAGTTCTTGTCGTGGCCTGACTCTATAAACATAGGGTCAAAGATCTCACTATATTACCCTGCCTCTCATAGTGCTAGCTTGTGCTCCCAGCTAAATTCCCCACCTTTGTAATATTTGGAGCGCATTTAGATGTTCCTCCCAGGACCTACAGAAATCAGGGTAACACCATAGGTTAATATAACAGTACCAAGATTCTGCTTAAGGAGCACCTGTTAAAAAAAGGAAAGAAAAAGAGGGAGGGGGGAAGACCAATGCCCATTACAAATATCTCCCCAACTGTTCTATCAAGTTGGTGACAATCAAATACTCTACATTAATGCTCAAGACTGAAAATGTGACATATGTCGTCCCATTTTAAAATAGCAATCATTTTAGTGTAAACTATGCATTTTCCCCCATTAATCCACAAACCTTATTAAAGGAATTTCTACATTTCCATTTTTTGAGGGAAAAGATTATTTGGGTCATCAATGGTAAACACAGGGATCTGGACTAGCTTGGTCAGATTTGCTTCCTCTGAAAAATGACTTTTTAAAGTTTCAGCTGCTGAAGAATAGCAATCCTAGAGTATCAGTTTCTCTCAGCTCTTTTAAGAATGTTTCTCATGCTCTGTTATCTAGGTTATCAAAACAATTCTGTAAAGAGCAGAACTGATAGATTTCCCAGTTGGCTGTTTTTTAAAAGAGAAAAGTTAAGTTGCACAATTTGGCAAGTGGTTTCTTTAAAAGTGCCAGATAAAACTGGACAGGCATTCAAACTTCCAACATTCCTTACTTAACTCTCATTTTTTTAGGCTCATCTATTTTCTGTAGGAACATTTTTGATCTTCATGCAAAATATTTCAGCACACCCAGGAGAGGAATTTTCCTCTATCTTCTCCCATCAAATCTGAACTCTGACTGTTCTTGGATAGAGTTTCAATGTTTAAAAAGTTAGCATTGAAGTACTGCCTTGGACAGTTTCTGACCTTTATGTTATTATTTCTGTTCTTCAGAATCTTTGTTCACTTTTACCTACATGACTGAAACCAGGAGTGGGAAATGCTTGCTATGTGATCTATCATCCCATCAGTGAAGAATGATGGGAACTGCAGTCCACCAACATCTGAAGGGCTATAGATTTTCCACCCTACTTTATGATAATGTTTCTGGCCAAGGAAAAAGCAAATCAACACATTTTAAGGAAAAACTGGCATACAACTATATCTGAATTAGTTTTTTTTTTAAAAAAAGAAAAATTAGAATGAAAATAGTTTTCTTGAAACTGGCATTCTGAATTTTTCTCAGTAAATCCAGGCATTTTCAGCTAAGAATTTTCAGCTGAGAAAAAAAGTGTCTGAAAATGAAAAAAGCAAAAACAAAAAGATTTACTAGAGTTAGCCTTGTCCAAAAACAGCTTTCCTAACAATCAACTTTGTAACATTACTTTCAGCATCCAGAAACACAGAACAGAGTTCTGTTCAACAGTGTATAAAGCTTTTCCCTTTGGCTCACACATGCAACTGACTGAAAGATTCAAAATGGACTTAAAGTTAGAGGGATTTGAATTAAGCCAGCACCAAAACGAACTTGAGAAAATAGTATTTGGAGATACTAGGCATATGATATCTAAGATATAAAATTAATGCTCCACTCAAACCAACAAGAAGAGACAATTAAAGAAACTATGATAACATGGCCAAGGAATGTAGGACATGAAATTCGACTAGAGCTTTCAGAAGATTTGTGGAGAAAACAAATAAATTCACAGCATCTCACACTTTATAAGGAAACTATTTAAAAATGCTCCATCACTGGTACCTCACCCCTGCAAGGTGAGATAAAATGTATAAAACAGGAAATAACAGATGTTGGATGTGTCAGATTGAACTTGGTTCCTATGGACATGTCCACAGATTAAAGGTTTCTGGAATGAAGTACACAAAACTATGTTGGAGATTTTTCAAGAAATATCCCCCTACAAGCTGAACTATTCTTGTTAACTGTTACCAAAAATTTCAAGAGGGTTTTGTAAGAAAATATTAGGGAATACTGCTACATATGGTCACTGCAGCCAGAACAGTTCTTGTGAAATCCTGTATGGACCCAGTTGTTCCAAATGCATAAACATGGCTAATTAAAGCTTTTGACAGGAAAGAATGGGACACTTTCGTGCAATGTATTAAAGGAAAGTCCAAGAAAGTATTGGAAGAGTGGACATCAGTTATCAACGTCTTCAAATGGAAATGGCAAGATGTACTCTTAGGCCCTTTCCGCACACCTCCCCAACTCGCAATGGCCACAGTATTGTGATGGATCGCAATGATGGGTCTGATGATGTCATCATGATCCCATGGCCACCCATTGCAATCATGAATTAAATCATTGATGGGTTTCTCCTGTTAATGACACACAATTGCGCAGTCCTCCTGCCTCCCTCCTGCACTTACCTGTCATACAGATCAACAGGAAGCACAATGGCTGCACTTCCTCCCCCAGTTAAGCCTGGGAAACTGCCATGCTGTGCTGTGGAAGGGAGGGGTGGAGCCATTGCACTTCCTTCTGTCCAGCAAATAGCCGATGCGGAAGAAAGTGACACGAAAGTGCTCCTCTCCTGGGAGAAGCTTTCCCTGAATTCCTACACGATGGTTTTGGAAACAAGTAAGGTGTGGAAAGGGCCACAGACTGAATATAACTGATAGACATAACTTTTTAATATGATATGACTAAATTGATTAAAATAATACCAGTAGTGGAAATGGGGAGGAGGAAAAATAGGTAGCTTAAACAGGGTAAAGGGAAAGTGTAATATAAGGGACTTGGTTAAAAACACAAAGCAGAATATATGTTACCCTGTTCACTGGGGGTCCCGGAAGGGACACCTAAATAACCAAACTATAAAACACAATTTTGGGGAAAATTAGCTGGAGCACTCACTTAAGCTAGCGAGAGGCAGGGTAAATTAGTGGGATCTTGCAACCCAGCATCTACGGGGTCAGGTCAGTCAAGCAGCCAGACAGGTTTAAAGTAATCAAATGATGTTTTATTGAATGCCAACAAATAAAAAAACACCACAGTCACATAGCTAACTAAGAGATTAGAGGTTGAATTAAGGATAGAGACTTTCAGGGAAACACGGGTGATACGACACCTGTCTCATCGTCCTGGACCTTGGGAGAGAAGCCGGGGGTGCAGAGAAGAAGCTCAGCTCGATTAGTTGAGGGGAGCTCGCCAAGCAAAGCAGCAGCAAGACGGGATGAAACTCAGGAGCAATCCGAGGAAGGTCTCGGAAACAGGAGTTTTTATAGGGTGAGTTGGGACTGCAGGCTATGCCTTACACGGGGAAAGCAATGAGTTTTGGGTGCGAGACAATGTCTCGGAAAGGTCACAACTTTGCATGATGGAATCAGAGCCGAATTAACAATAGTGTGGCCAGTATGCGAATGCGCAGTGCTTACCAGTGGACAGCACAACCTTTGTCCAGTAGCCTGCTCGGGGAAGGAAGCCTTTGTTAGTATCGTGCATATGTAATGAGGTGTTTGCCGGAGAGGTCCCTGAAGCGACGAACGGGCTGTGTCTGGCCTGCCTGGGTGGGGAATGGAATGTCCAGCAATTTGGCCATGCCTGTTTGTGTGCTTGTCCGGTAGCCTCGCAAACACGTGGAGCGGGGTGGCAGGGGAGAGCTGAATTGTTTGATATCAAAGTGATATCGGGTGCTATCTCCGGGTAGGCGTAGACTGCAGTAACATATAACTCCTGGTTAGGGTAAGAAGGAAGACAGGGGAAACTTTTATAAGAAGAACTACATATAATATCATTTGATATGGCTTGAAAAACTGTTGAAATTGAATTTCAGTTGAAATTTCTGTTGAAATTGAATTAATTTGTGATACTTGTCATTGTTTCAAACCCTTCATATTTTTTCTTTTTCTTCTCTTTTTGCTTTTGTAAGTCCTGTAAGAAAAGCCTGTCCTAATATCACACACACACACACACACACACACACACACAAAACTTCTGCCTTGCTCAAAAAGTTGTTGTACTGTTATACAGGATCAGTCAGTTCTCCTAGAGATTTCAGATACCACATGGCTCCAGGATATGGTAGTCATTTTTTTAGGATGGGCATCTTCTTCAAATGGATGTCAGACAGAGAAATGCAGCAGGCCACCAGTGTCTGAAGTTCCAAATCTTGTTCAAAAATGCTCCTGAAGATTTGGAATTGCTGTGAAAAAGTGTTTTACATATTTTACATGTCCCCCCCATTCATTTCAACTAATACATTTTTAACTCTTCCTCAAATTTGTCATTACAAAAAAAAAAAAAAAGTGGTAGGCAAGGGGATGGGAAAGACAGAAAAGAGAGAAAGATAATTTATATTTGTGACAGCTTCCAATCAGGGAATAACTTTAGTGAGGATCTTTGGGAGGGTCCCTGAAGAAAAGCAGCACAAATTGTTTAGGAGCCTCTGAAGTTTCTTTCTTACGAGCAGCAATGTTAAAAGACTTGTGGAACTTATAGCAACCTATTTAACACTAAACATAGAACAACAACTCAGGTTTTAGACAAAAGACTAAACAGACATAAATCTGACTAAGAAATCAAAAAAATAAAAACTGGTATAGGAACATTTAAGTTCATCCTACCAAAATGGTCATCCTATGGTAAGTTAAATAAAGATGTACTACAATGTGAAAAACCAGAACTTGAATTAATCAAAATATTTATCTCCTGTGGCCAGCATATTGAGAAAGGCTTTTTATCATATTATATGTATTCATCAGCTTACCACTTCCAACTACTGCTGGTTATTAGTTACTATTAAGGTAATCAGTACCATATCAATTTTTGCATTACCATTCCCTCTGACACCACAGATTAATCCATGCTTGTCTATAATAAATAATCTGTACCACTCCAAGCATCTGAGGATGTGGACTACAGTCCACAAAAAGTCGCACTAAATAAAATACGTTAGCCATGAAACCTTTTTGTTGTTTTTCTTGCAACAGACTGGCAAGGTTACCCCCTGGAAAGTATAGTATCAGAATGATTCTGTCTCTTTGGTATATGTTTGCAAAATAGGGGTGGTGGTGGGGAGACTGCCTATCTACCTACGTATCTGTCGCTCCACAAGGATATTACAGTGTACACAAGCACTCTATTAGTGCACATTTCCCAATTTTGATCCACTCCATCAGGGATAAAGCAAGGATATGGTAAAGGTCATGTTGCTGCCCCCTGGCAATTTCCTGGAAGAGAAGGAGAGCTTGTAGGATCAATTCTCCACTGTTAGCCCAGTAAGTATTTGGCAAAAAGTGGGAAATATATCCAACAAACAAAATAAATACCATAAACTTTAAAAGACACATGGCATAACATAAACTCAGCACCCATCTGTTTGAATTCCTCATGTTCCATTCCCACTAGAAGTCACTGACATTTAGAAATGAGCGGTACATGTTCTAAAAGTTGTCAAGAGGATTGCAGCTCTAATTTTTTGATAAACAGATGTTCACTCTCAACAGCAATAGAAAAAATCAACCTGAGCTCCCACAGGATTATCAATAAGGAACCTGCACATACAGGAGACATCAAAATGTATCACACAGTGTTCCTGTTTTATTTTGATTCTCTTCCTCCCCCACTTCCTTACTCCCTCTCTCTCGCTCTTGCTCTCAAAATTACAGGTAATAGCTTTATGCACTTGCCCAGCTGGAATCACTGTAGAGTGAAAAGCCTCAGTTAATCAAAGAATTAATTTACAATTTTCACACAGCATCTCAGGCATTAGTATTTCAAAAACAGGAAATGGGAAGACAGCCTTTGGACACAGTAGCTGGAAAGCCTTGCTGGCACTTCAGCAGTTATAAGTATCAAAGGCAGAGTTTCTGGGGGGCATTCTTGTCAAAGTGTTGTGTCTTTACCAGTGGCTTCTAGAGTGTAATTTGAAACACAGCCAACCCATTTTAAATGGCAGGACACAGTGGAATATTCATTAATAATGACAGAATAATAGCCCATCAGCAGTGGCAGCACCTGCTAAAAGACAGATGTCCAGCCCTTGCCAGACATTTTTGCTCAGTGCTGTTACTTCTCAACTGCAGGGAATCTGGAAGAGAGGACATCTATACTTGAGACTGGTCCTCCGAGGAACATGAAGGTAACCAGCATGGCTTGAAGCAGGAAACTTTGGGTCTCTAAATCTTTTGGGCAGCAATTCCCACAAGCTGAAGTCTAAAACACTTAGAGGGTGAAAGATTTCCCATCCCTGACTTAGATGTATGTGCCCACACAGAAGTTTCAGGGAATGCCTGTTAGCCATACAAAGGATAGCGCTATAAAGGAATACTATCTATGCTATACTTACTGCTTCTGCAAAAGTAATCTGCAGCACTGTTTAAAAGCCAAGTCAGTTATATGTCCTCATATGTAACATGTGCAAGTAGGAGCAAGCCTGGGGTTGATTCCCCGCCCCTCACCAGAGAAGCTGCAAGAAGGAAAGCAGAAGTATTTCCTTCAAGTTTTAAACTAACTGTGTTTTGTTGTTATGTCCAAAAAGGTACAAAATATGATTAAATAATCCAGGGTTAAATAAATGTTCAGTTTCATCCTAGCTTATTTGAACAAACAACAACTAGACAACTTTTGTAAGCTCTCATTAGCTTACAAAAGTGAAATATATTTTTCTAATTTCTTTTTGGTCACACTATGGGAGGAGGGACTATGGAATGTGAAAGCCTGATGCCTGAAGAAGCTCATTCACTTAATCATAATTATATCTGAACCAAGATACACTTTGTTCTTTTTGTTAAATTATGCTGAAGAATGCACAATTTTTCTGTAATCTGTTACCAAAGGTTCAAAATGAGCTCCTTTCATTAGTGGAAGGCTGTGCACTACAAGGTGTCTTATGTATGTGCACTTACCTGTAAGTGTACTAGAAAGAAACTGAACTTGGCCTCCACTGAGAAACTTAACTTTCAGAGGCTCAAGGGAAGGGCTGAATCTTGATGAATGATAACTAATGACTCACAGGAACATTTTAAGACAACTCCCCCAAATTCAGTCATGGGATGATATACAGTGTGTTAGGGGGTAGGATGTAATTTATTTGAGGTAGGTTTCAGAAAAGAAAATTTGAATATGCAGAACAGCACTGGAAACAACTCATGGTCCTCTATCCATTTCCATACAGACAGTGTTTAATTTCAACCAAGGCCTGCACATAGATATTTGCATTTGAGTAGGCTGTTAACGTAATATGATCTATGTACAGCAAGAAAGTATGGAGGGACAGATTGTATGGGCATAGTCCCTTCTGCACTTGAATGTGCACACAAGTTTAAGAATAATCTAAACTTCTGCACTAGTGAGAGGTAATGCATCTCTCCTTGCCTGGTACACAGAAGAAAACTGTGAACTGCTCCTTAGTTTCCAGATGGCTGAGATCAATGATCCACTCAGACTTAGGACTTTGGGGCAGATATACAGGGTGACACCCAGCAGAATCAGCTGGAGGACCCCCAGATGCAGAAATGTTTATATTTTGAAAGGAAATAATACAATTTGCCATCTAAAAAGAGGTGCCTAATAACACCATTAAATTCAGGGATGTGTGTAAGAACCATTACGTCCACAGAGTGGCTTCTTAAGGGGAAGGGAAAAAAAAACACCATGAAGTCCAAAGTCCAAAATGACTCAAGTGTAGCACTACTTGGAATTAAGAAGTGAAACCCAGATTTCATTTCAGGCATCACTGCAGTAGTACAAGCTATGGTGAAAGCTCGTACTACTGTAGCATATATGGAAATTACAAGAACTGCGTGGGTGGGAACAATGGTGTGAGCCTTTTCCCATCTGAACATTGGACTCTTTTACCAGCCTGAGGTCTGTTGAACTCTTTCTTCTGGTTGCAGCCAGGGCCACTGCTGCATGTGGGATAACTTGAAAAATATCCCTTGTTTTCTATGGCTACTGCCAAATGACATGAATGGTGATGAGGGAAGAAAAGCCGACAGACTGTAATATTCTTTCTTTTTTTTTTTAACCAGTCCATGATAGCCATGTATTTAATTGCTTATACACATTTTCCTACTAATTCTTCTCTTACAAAGGAATTATGCAAGTTTACCACCCCCTGTGTATAAATGTTTTTGGTTGAATTGATTTGATTCCTGCTGTTTCCCTATTCTACTTAAAAGTTATTTATTATCCTTATATTATGTTTTGGGTTTATGCACTAAGTTCAGAAATTAGCTGCATCTAACATAATTACTAATATAAATTTGGTATCCAGAATATTCCAAATGTGTTTCTCTAACTGTGTTGCTTATGTCAACTTTCTCTGGAGATTTTATTTTGGAATCCTGAGTAGTGAAACATATTATGCATCTGCTGATTCATAGTGAGGAAATGAACTGTGCTCAACAAACTTAAAAAGTGTACTTAGCATTTGGTATATAATTTGAGCAATCTATGTGATTTGCAAACCTTGTTTCAGCCCACTCTTCTATGAGGCAGACTCCATTAGTAATATTTTCCTTATATTGCAAGTTGGAAGTGCTGCTGAGAGTAAACTTCTATAGCTTGTCTAAAGGCATCTAGAGAATGTACGATGGAGGTGAATTTGAACAGAAAACATTCCACAGACTAAGCCACTATCTTATACCAACATGGAAAATTGCCTTATGTTAGATCAGACTATTTGTCTATTTGCCTCAGTACTGGCTATTTTAAGTAGCATCAATTTTCTTGGGTCTTAAGCATCAGTCTTTCCCATCACTTGCTACCTGATCCTTTTAACTGGAGATAGAAGGTACCAAATTTAAGACCTTCTATACAAGAAACAGTTCTTCCCAAGCTTCTGTTGGGCTCAAAACAAAGGCTTGAACAGCTAGAACATAATCACATGAGATTCAACCCTCCTGGGACAATATCATTTCAAGACAGATGGCACTTTTTAATTCTCACCTACAGTAAACACTTCTTGCTTCTGAAAAGCTATCAAGTCAGGAAGAAGGAATGTAGCACACTCTTCTCTGTGACACAATTCCTTTCAATGTTCAGGGGGT
The DNA here is from genome assembly GCA_948472985.1 of Iguana delicatissima. Lineage (NCBI taxonomy): Eukaryota > Metazoa > Chordata > Lepidosauria > Squamata > Iguanidae > Iguana > Iguana delicatissima. The sequence goes on along the minus strand of CAOKZL010003285.1, from coordinate 25,289 downwards.
CTTTGACAGGTGGAAAACTTGGAACATTAATAGCTCATGCATAACATAGTTCTCATCACACATGTAGTCCCATGTGAGACAGGACAGAAGAAGAGAAGAAAAACTTCTCTCTTTCCCCCATGACCTCAACACTGATCCCATCACTGTTCCCACCAATCAGATAAAAATAAAAGAAAGGAGAGAACAGTATTTGAGCATTTGTGAGACTGATATAAGAGCAGAGGACCAGCAAGGAAGCCAGGAACTCTTCACTGGTTCATATTTTTATCAAACTGGGATAAAGATTAAAGAGCTCTGAAAGCTCATCTTGTTTCACGCATGCTTTTAAGCCCCTTCATGAAGTTGATTTCAGAAGCTTACTCAGTGGATAGGCACCAATATCCATTTCAGTGAAGTGGTGAATCAGCTCTGGGTTTCAGTACAAACTTTAAAGGAGCTATTCCAGGTGATGAATCTGTGCTAGGGCTAAGGGTTCTTTAAAGTTTGGACTGTCCCACTGACACTGAAGCCAGCACTACCAACATCTCCATTCAGGAAAGCTGGGATGATATAAAGCAAACTACTGAATTTGTAACTAAACAAAAATTCAGAACAAAAACTACTCTGGATTAACCTTCCTTTTAGCAGTGACCACAGACTCATGAGTTTATGCTAGAGGACCTGCATACAAGAAGGTATAGATGGCAATTCTCAGTCAACTGTAGCATTCTCTGGAATTGCAGTCATTTTTAAAGTCAGCTGATCTTACAAGAATTAGTAATTCTTGGCCCCTTGTAACCTCAATCACAAAGCTTTCCTGCTTTTCAGTGATTCCCATAACAGATCTTTCATGGGTGGGTGCAGGAATGACGGGCAATGCAAGAGTCCACATTCATGTTCTGAGAATTTGACATGTTCATCAGAGCACCCACAGAGAAAAGTATACTGCTGCTATACAATAACCTCTTAGAAGAATGGACATTTCTTTCAAAGACTATGTGCGTTACGCAAACTGCTGTCCATGCATGCCAGAATTAGAAAGTCATACCTAATCCAATCAGAAAAGGGCTTTCTGAACCAGCAGTACTGGTTAATATCAGTAGGATCAGAAATAAACTCCCTGCAACCCCAAATCATCCAAGATCTTAACTGGTTTAGAGGTACTGAAAAATCCTAAGGTTTATAAGCACTAGAAAAGAACCATGCTGTTGACACAATTTGAGTTGAGGAATACCACTGAAGATAACCTAGATACTTTCCATCCCCGACGTACAGCTTCACAGGCAATTATACATTGTCTAGCAGCCTGTTAACAGTCTCAGCTAGGGTAGATTCATTGAGCGAATTGTCGTACAGTGAGTCAACGTATAGACAAATTTAATTTAGTGGGCATAATCTAGTCAGGACTATAAGAATTTAGGGAATTGTTTATAATTTGATGTTTTCAAGTTATTACTAGGCTATGATCTTCTAAGTTTCCTTTCTAACCAAGGATGGTACATTCTCTTTTCCTTGATAAATAAAATAGTAATTAACAGGCATATAACCCAGTAGAACTTTCTAAGGCAAGACAGAAACCTATTTCTTAGGCAGTAGATGATCCTATCACTTTGCAAAATCTATATTTCTTGATTGAACAACTTTTGACAGATGATGCCAGAACTGAATTGTACAGCATTCAAACATTTTCTTATAAGCAATCCATCAAAAATTCACCAGTGCTAAGCTTTCATTGGTTAGTAAAGCACTGCCCTGTTTTTCCCAGGCTAGTGCTTTTCCCAGATTTTCTTGACCTTGAGCAGTTGTTGACTCGCTTCCTCAGCCCTCTGTTAAGTCAACACACTTTGTTCTCATAACATACTTCACACTTATTTTCCTGTTTTACTCTCCAGGCTCCCTCCCACTTGTCTGGTTACACTAAAACAATTTACCACATAAATGTATCTACATGATAGCAAGCACAGCATTAGTAGGATATATGATATGCAATATTTAACATAAGGATGTATACGAACCTGGGCTCTACATGTTCCATATCATGACAGGGAGGCATTGCAACCTGACATAAAAGCTTCATTTCTGTTAACTGCTTGGATATACTGAACCAATAAACACACTTTGGCATTTTTGTCCATTTGTTATTTGTTATTGTGTGTCTTCAAATTGTTTCCAACTGAGGGTGAGCCAAGACAAATCTATCACAGGATTTTCTTGGCAAGATTTGTTTAAAGGGGTTTTGCTATTACTTTCTTCTGAGGCTGAAGAGTGTGACTTTCCCAAGGTCACTCTGTGGGTTTCCATAGCTGAATGGGGATTCATACCTTGGTCTCCACAGTCATACTTCAATGTATGCTAATACAGAATCCTTGATCTTCTCAAACATTCTTTATAATACTTGGTGTTTTGAACAAAATCCTTAATATTATCAGAAATTCAGAAAGAGTTCCAGGCCAGAATTTAATCGTATGGACTTAAAAGAATGATGCAAAAAAACTGGTGCTTTTACCATATCCATCGAGTAAAAGTAATGTAACACAAAGATACTAATCTTACTTAATCTGGTAAATTTAAACAAAGTCAAATCTCACTGCTTTTGTTCAAAAGAGAATAATCATTAATTTAGAAAATGATTGCTTCCATTATTCTAAGTTCTTTCATTGTGCAAAACTACATTGTCTTACTATGATCATTAAACTGATAGTGTTTAGTTTTCTTTGCTTGTATTAACTTGACACTAAACTGTTCACTCACTACAAATTTTCCTTTTCTTTGTTCAAGGTTAGATTTGCAGTACTCTTCTAGTGCTTTTAAATTCTCTTTGATCTACTTTCAACTTTCATTCTAGACTTTCAATGTTGGTTTACCTTCTTACTCTGACAACATGGCAAATGTCTTTTCTGGTTGTGGCAATATATACGTTCAATACACCAGTACATATGAAAGCACCTGCCAGATCCACAGGGGAAGGCTTTCTTTCAGTCCTGCTACCATCCCTGTTACCATTGCCTGGTGAGGACATGGGAGAGAGCCTTCTCAGTGGCTGCTCCCAGCCTGTGGAACTCCCTTCCTCAGGAAGCTAGGCTTGTCCCCTCCCTCTTTTCCTTTCTCTGGCAGACAAAAGCATTATTATTTAAGCAGGTGGCTTTTAAATTATCAAGTTTATTTAAAAAAATGTAGGATTTTTTTAAAAATTGTATATGTCTTAATGTTTTTAGTTGCTTTAAACTCTGTATTAATGTTTTTAACTTTTTGGAAGCCACCTTGAGAGCCACTCTGGGAGAAAGGCAGCATATAAATATAACAAACAAACAAACAAACAAATATGTATTGAGGGGTAGCCAGGTTGGCCATACAGCAAAATTAACAAAATCCACAATCCACATAACAGCAATACCACAAAAGAGCCAACCAAAACACACAAAAAAATCATGAAAACTTTCAGAGCTCCACTGGCTTCTTCATCAGGCAAAAGTTTTTTTAAAAAAATCATACAGAAGGAAAAAAAAGTAACAGTGTTGGAGTCACAGGCCTATATTTTGTACCAGATACTACTTCTCTTGTTCAGTTTGGTTTGGAGGGATCTCAGTGTAGACAGAAGCCATTCCTCTCCAGGCTATACGGGGACTGAGATATCGCAGTACAGACACAGCAGTTCAGAGACTTCTTCAGAAACTCAATATTCTGTGCCAAGCAAAGGGGCCTGTGCCTTCACAATAGACAGAGACATCCTGTCTCCCAAGAGGAGTTACTTTACTTCTGCTAATGGAGTTCAAATTTTACTGTCCTTTTGTCTTGGTTCCCATATGGTCAAGAGGGAAATAGTTCCTGACCCCACCGAACCAACCAAACAACAACAGAAATAACATCTGATACAAAATGTAGGCCTGTGATTCCAACATTGTCACTTTTTTCCTGTGATTTTGAACATCTTTTGCCTGATGAAGAAGCCACTGGAATTTTGAAAGCTTGCATGATGTGTTTTTGTGTATTTTGGCTGGCCAATAAAGGTACAGCATTTTGTGGATTTTGGATTTTGTTATACATGTTGTGTTAAGCTCTATCTGTTTTAACTTCTGTAAGCTGTCTCAAGTCTCAAGGTTAGGAAAAAATGAGGAATATAGAGAGAATGAGAATGAGAAAGATGAAGTAGCAGTAGTAGTAGCATCAGCAGATAATGATAATGATGATGATGACAGTGATGATGATGATGATCATCCTTCTCCTCATCATAATCTTTAGACCAGCTTCCTTTGTCCTGCTCTCTCTAACCTCTGGCCTTTATGCCCCATTGACTGATTTGGCAACACTTGTGATTTATCTTTCCTACAAAGTGTTCTATGATCTTGCTCCCACAGAATATACTAGAGCATAAGAAAACTACACGTATACTTCCTCGAATCCTTCAACCAGCATGTTCATTCACCATGTTTCTTAGTGGATTCTGGAAATTGCAGACCCAAAAATAATGTCTCCAAGCTTTGGATATCCTCTGTTTGACCATTTTTTTGTTCTCTCGCAACAAGGCACATACAATACATACTCTCTCACTTTACGGCCCATGGCTTTGCATACTCTGATGTAGTGACTTTCCTAGAAATCCTGTCCCATCTTCTGTTTTTTCATCATGGAATTTAATTTTGTAAAAAAAGCTTAAAATGTAGGCAAAACGTCTTCCCATTTCTTAGAACTCACACTTTTCCTTAATTTTTTTTTTTTAATTTCCCAATGAAGGAGTCACTGCTTGATTTGCATCCCTGGCTGGATCCTCTATTTGATACCACTGTTTTCATTCTGATTCAGTTGAAAACCTCTGGAGAATACAAAAAATTAGCTGCATTTTCCCATTATAAAGTCATTCTCTTCCCCCTGTCTTCTGGCCAACCAGCATTACTACTCTATCCTGGTGAAGCTGCTTGGCCAAAAAGGAGAAAGAAAGAAAAATGAATCCTGGTATATCAGCACTTATCTTTGTTGCTCAGCCACGCTCATCCCCTCTTTACTCTTCAGTGAGGAATTAGCTTCAATTTTGTCATTTAATTTTTATGACTAGAGATGAAAGCTACCTTTTAACTCTCTAGCAATCTTAGGCTCCTAGATTCCTAGGAAAATTTTGTCACTGTGTTTTAAAGACCACTGGTTAGTTTAAGCCCCTTCAAGATCCATTTCACAGGGACTGTCCACTTAACTTTCCCCACAATTGTATAAGCTTGTTACACTTTTGGATTAGGCTCTCCAGCAGACTGAGATTACCAACACAGTTGCTGCAGGAGTTTAAGAGCACTAGGATAAAGTAAAGATACCATAGCATGTTCCACCAAAGCTTAAAATATATAAGACTTGCATGAGAGCAGACTACCAGGAGTGGTTGCTCCTGAGCAGGAGAAAACTACACCTAAAGTGATAGATATCTTTATGTACCTCCTTTGTGCTGATCAGTTTCACACTGAATTGCTTCAGGAATGCTAGATTTTTACTACTACCTTGCCTGTGTTCAGCATTGCTGCAAATAGTTACTTAATGATATATTAACTTTAGAGCTTTGCTTGTGATCCCTTTTTCTGAATGACTCTGGAGGCTCTGCACATTTTCAAAAGAAAATAAATACATTCCTTCTATATTCATGCACTTCTGTATAAAACACATGACTGATGTATTTGCTCTCTAGTGCAGCCAAATGAAACCCACCATCTTCCACCTTCCTGGTGTTAGGAGCGTCATACACCATTACTTGAGTTTTATTTTGTTCCTCTTTGTCTTCAGCCTTGGAATAATCACTTCCTCTTTTGTAGGCTCAAGCCTTTCCTCAGCTCTTCTCAAGCCAAGATCCCACACACTTACTTGGATATGTCCCCCCTCCCCTTTTCTACATCTGTATCAAATGCATACTCATTTTTGAATCAAGAAGGTTCTTGGATCATTCCCTTCAATTAAAATCTCCTATTAAAAGGATTGGGAAAGCCTTTACTTGAGACTTTATAGGGCCATTCTGGATTGGATGGATTAGATCAGACAGCACAAGGGTAGCTTCATGCTTTCATTCTTCTGCTCTCTCATTAGGAGTAAGGTTATTGTTATATCTTTACCCATTCAGACATAACTGCGATCCCACCCTCTCCCCTCAGGCACCTCTCCTTCCATTACTGCTCTCATAACTTTCCATGCCATGTATATCATTATAGCTATGCTTTTCAACCCATAGGTTTTTTGCCTTCACTCACATTTTTTCCCCTCTGGTCTACTGTTGCTGCAATTCAGCCTCTTTGAGTTCTTTCTAGAATTCTGTCGTCATAATATTTCTCTCATTCTTCCATGTTCCTCTTCTTCCTGAAGTCCTACTCTGGTTTCCTCACTATTCTGATACCTAGAACAAATGGCTCATGCCTACCTTCATAGCTCAATATGGACTTCCCTTCTTCCATCTAATCTCATATTGTAAATGTCCTAGTTCATGATGCTCAGTCCTCTAGCTTCAGTGTTCTCAGCTGCCGAAAGATTTAGTGCATCCTTCTTCCTTGCTGTCCTTTATACTCCCATCCCAGAACACTGCTGCTTCTCTTCCTCGGAGTGCCTCTTAAAGACTCACCTTTTTATAAAGTGTTTAGCATAACTTTAGTCTTCAGCCTCAGGTCAAATGTTAAGCTGCAAGTTCCCTGGTCTTTTTTGTTTCTTATTCTATAAAATCTATCCTTGGCATCACTGTATGCACAGATATGCATTTTTTTCTTACTCTTCTGAACATAATATCTGTGCATATTGGTGTCCTTTTGAGAAGTTTATTTAAGATTTATGCTAATCATCATTTTGCCCAAAGTCTTATCTGAATAGCTGGGGGAAAGAAATTTAAGCAAAATAAATAAAAATCTTGAGCTTAGAATCTCTGAGTACAGAGCCAGGTGAATCAAGGTGCCCTCTCTCCATCGCCATACAACAGCATAACTAATGTGAGGCTTAAATATACATAACTCTTTCCCAGTTCCTTGATTATGAGGCAATTTTGTTCATTTGGTTTGGTTTTGTCCAGAGCAGCACTGTCCAGATGTTTGCCCTCTTCATCTTCATTAAGGCTGATGGCTTTAATGAGCTTCCATTTCTTCTTGTTTGTGTTACGTTTTTTTCCCTCCTAACTGCTATACTCTCCCTTTGAAGTAGGCTGTCCAGTTACCTCAATACCAAAAGCACACACAGGTAATGAAAAAGAAGGCCTGAGGCTTTCAAAGAAATTATACAGATCCATTCACTTGTCCATAAATCCACAGCCATTTGCTACGAATACTATAGCTGAACATCGTTCATGAAATAGACCTAGATGTGCTGCTTCCAATGCAGAACAGATGATCAGAAAGAAAAAAGGATTTTAACACAATTAAGGTAGATGTACATCTTGAAAAGTTATCTTAAAGTTGGGACATTGAAAAAATTTTGCTAGAAAATTATTTCTTGAACTAAACAGCTCTCTGCAATTACAGCTCTGGGAACTGTGGCTGTCAATTATCTATACAGCAGTGTGACACCCACAGAACAAACAGCAAGAAGGTACATTACTTTCTCTCACCCACTGATGCCTTGCTCCACTCCTTTCATCCAGCTACATTTTTTTAACTGATGTGGCAAACTCATATCTACAAGCTTTACTTGGAGGAAAGAGTTCAGAAAAGAAACTGCAAAGGAAAAAAAATGAGCAGAAGGAGAGTTAGGCTTCACCCTTCACCATTTCTTTCCAGTAATGCCATCCACCTCTACCACTCTGCAGCAATGACGCAGACGCATGACTCCTGCCAGATATTCAGTCCTACCATAAGTATACAAGAACAATCTATGGGGTCAAGTTAATATGTTAACTGAAAAATGTAACACAACAATAGTTTATGAATTCCAGGTTCTAGCTATGACATTGGTCAACAGCTGGGCCTAGTTTCCATTTTGCTCCACTTATCTTCTGGCATTTTCAGAAGTGTAGTTGTACAACCAGAAAGTGAGGTGTGACAGAAGCATAACTGTATTCATGATACTATTAATTTCTTTGTTATCTTTCAGACATTTTAGTAGGATCTCTCCCCCTACAAAAAAAAAAAACAGAACAGAACAGAACAGCACAGAAAAGAAAAGAAAAGAAAAGAAAAGAAAAACAAGAAAAAAACAGTTTCCATGTAGTCTTGTGGTATCCCAGTTCTGAAATGTTCCCCTACAGCTCCAAGAGGCTCCCTTTCCATCTAGTGAAGCCTTTTAGATATTATAATTCCATGCATTATTTTAAATTTTTTAAAAATAAGATAAAAGAAAAACAGAAAAACTGTGCTGCTATTTTTACTTTTTTAAAGGATTACATATGCTGTCACTTTTTTTTACTTTTTTTTAAAGAGTCTCTACAACATACTATTTTCATATCTCATCATGTTATGGAGGTGACCTTGAGCTCTCAAAGGCTAGGCTGGCACAGTAACACAAACTCTACTATGTTCTACCAAGTTCATGAGTCTGCAGCAGTGAATTGTGTGTCTGTCAGTCACTGACCAACCTAGCTAAACATACAACATTGGTCACCACATAATGAAATGGCTGCAGTAACTATGAATGGAATGGCCCCATGAAAGAGTTTCAGCTTGTATCAGAGGAAGAACTACTCTGATTGGGATTTGCAGTCAAATAAACACTTGAAGGGTTATACTTTGCCTAGCTCTAGCTTATCTAGACCAATAGCCAGATTTGGCATAAGGCAATTTCTAATTTCTCATGAAGCACTGAAAGATCAATGGAATTCTAGGCTGTAGGTGAACCTCAGCAGATGAGTCAAGCTGCTCATGTTTGCTCCTGAGATAAATTCACTGTCTTTCAGTTTTAAATTCTGCTAACTGCATATGGCTAAAGGACCCAGGATTGGGAGAAGACATGTAGACTCATAAACCTGTTTTCTATTTCAGCAGAACAAGCATGGATTCGACTACCATCTGAACCTAAAAGCTTTCAGCCTACCTTTGACCAAGACATTATGACAGCCAGAACTTCAATCTACCTTTCCCGCTAGTCATTCTACAAATAACTGAAAATTCTTGGTCTCTTTCACTATTTAAGCTCATCAAGGTAACATACAACCTCAAATATTTAAAAAAGGCTAGCTATGCTCCAATGTCTAATTCCAGTTGCAAATAATAAACAGAGAACTGTAAATATCTCACCACTAAAGCGTTCTGACGAAGAGTCATTTATTTTATGAACTATGACAAAGTATGCAATTCCAATTTTTAAAAAAGCACTAGCAAGTCATAAAACTTCAGCATTCAATCAGCATTTTTGTATGTGTTTGTCTAAGGGTGATGGGGAGTTGAGCTACACAACACATTATAGTACAGCAAACGCAAATAGCTCTTCTCAGCATTCTTTGGATTAAAAAGTACTCAATCAACCATACAGAAGAATCTGGTAAACACAGCAAGGCTATAATAGAGTTTGTAAAACATCTATTTTGTTGACAGAAGTTGAAATAGAAGTTTCTTAATACTGGAATGTATAAAATTTGTGGTTATCTTAAACATTTTTCAGCTGAATACTCAAACTGGTTCAATTTTTTTTTTCAAAACTTCACAAAATTGCAAAATTTATTCCCTGTGTGTATCTTTTCTTTTCAGATCAGTTATGCTAAACTAAAAATTCCCATAGCATTCTCTACAGGGTTACCAAATTGCAACCTACAGATTCACCCTTTGCCTTTAAATCCACAGCTGGAAAAGGGAAGGAAAAAAAGTCATAGCTTTTCCCATCCTTTCTCTCAGCCTCCTTTTACGTGTCTCTTCTTTGGTATTCTGTAATGCAGGACTTTGAAAAGTGTAACTCTGGGGTCACATAAAGCCCCAACACAAGCTGTTTTTGCAGCCCTCCACCTTGCTCTGATTTCCCAAGAATGCTCTTTTCTGGCCAAAAAAGGCAAACAGGCTCTCCTGATGTCTTTAGCAGCAGTGATTCATTTTTATACAGATCTCTGAATCTCCTCCCACCATATCAAAAGAAAAGAATTAACTATTTTTTCCAAACAAGAAAAGTCAAAGGCAGAAATTGGCTCACCAACCAAAATCTGCTATTGTTGCGTTCTTGTTGTGTGCCTTCAAGGTTTTCCAACTTATGGCAACTGGGTTTTCTGGGCCATGATGCACCCCAAGGTCACCCAGTGGATTTCCATGATCGAGTGGCAAAATGAACTCTGCTGTCCAGGGCTGTAGGCCAATGCTCAAACCACTACACACCATGCTGGCTTTTCAGGAATGCAGGTGCAATATATAGCAGACACAGTACATGAGCTGAGTGGATGGGAAAGGACAGAGGCTGCTTCATCTTCTGTTTCGCCAGTCCATTTAAAGCTCCAGAGCAAATCTCTGGGTTGCCACCTGGCATTTTCATTTCTGTGGTGAAAGTACTTTTGTTGAAGAGGTTAAGTCCAATGCCACTTGCATAGGAAAAATAAGTGAATTGAATTGTGCTTCTGAGTAAATAGCAGATGTCTGTCTTATCTCAAATTTTAGAAATAGCCTTGCAACATCCAGAGGTCTGGGAACTGAATGGGAGTAAGCATACTCCCTCATTTTGGCTGTAACCATTAATTTGTATCACTCTAAGTAACCTTGTAAACTAACCCTTTTGTTCTCTTCTGTACACGTGTATGCCAGTCAATGATGTAATGGAAAGTTAACCAAAGATCTTTTTCTCCAGTGATGGGCGGGCTAAGTAAATGATTGATTGCTGACATAGAATGCAAAAGGTATATAGTGATGCTACCTCAATTAATCGACACAACAGCTCTGAATTAACTGTTGCCCCTTGCGCAAGGTATTGTAATAAAGCTGGCTTTTTGATTTTTCCCTGAAACCTGGTTTTCGCCACTTTCTTGGCCGCTACATTTCTGGCGCATTGGCCGGGAAATGGGGGGAAGGGACTATTCTGTCCCCCTTGATGGACGTTTGGACGTCGGAGATTGCGGCCCCCCTTGACAAAACCCAGGGCGCCCTCGACCTTTTGTCGAAGAGGTTTGGTTAGGGGAGCGGTGGCATCCCTGGCGACAGCGATCCAGTCAAAGGACCTCGGGTTACAGCTGGAAACCAAGCCTCCCATCCATGGCCCTTTGGTGAGTAGTAGACCCCCCTCGTGTTTGGGAGGGGGAAGGGGGAACTGATCACTCCTCGAGGTTTCGGCTGAGTACCTCTTAGCGGTGAAGAGGGAAACCCCGAAAACTTTTGGTATGGCGGAATAATAAATGAGACGTCTCAGTTGTGGTTTAATGGACCAGATGGGAGGTTGTTTGTCTGAATGAAAGACGTGTGTGTGAAATGCTTGCAGCATTGCAGTTCTTGCGTCATGCCATGACCGTCTGGGTGGCCAAGTCAGTGCTGGAGTGACTGGAGTGAAAACCCTTTGTGTGTGGGCGCATGAGACCCCTTACTCGTGCGTCAAATCCATTCCTATTGTGTCTTGTCTGGAATTTGGGAGGAAATGGGAGGGGGAGAAAATCGGCAACTCCTTAGAGTGTACGATAAAAGAATTTCAAAAAGAATTTAAAGGAGGATTCAGTGGAAACTTACTATTGCCATTGTAGTGTAAAGTGTAAAGAGAAAAAAAAAATGGTTTGTTTCCTCTCTAGTGTTCGAAGCCATTTCCTGAAGCCCCTCCTTCTTGGGCTCTCTGTTGTTTTAAGCCAGAGAAGTTAACTCAGCCAGAGGCTGGGAAATGGCAGAAATAAAAGTCAGTGCAAAAGAAAAACCTCAGGATAGTGAGGAAGCAATGCAGAGTCTCATTGTTTTCTCTTAGGTGTAAAGAAAAAGCCTGATTTTGCAATTCAGGCAGGGGGAATTTTGAGGTTGGATCCAAAGGGGCTTCAGAGAGCCATTACTATGTTAATGTTACAATTAACTGGAAAGGGATCCTTTTGTTCCATGCCAAGAGGCAGTGGGAGCAACTCTCGGCATGACAGGAAATAAGGGGTTTTCTAGGATCAAGTCTGACCCCCATGATGGAGATTTAATGGGCCGGCAGACAGAGGTTTTGGAATAGCAGAAATAAAGTTATAGAGAGTTAATGGAAAAAGAAAATAATAAGCCCTTAAGGTGTTGCATGGAGACATGCCAGGAGTTGGAAAAGATTCTCCTCTAGCAGAGCTCAGCGCAGAGTCTATTGTTTAAAAAAAAGAAGAAGCTGCATTTGAAAAGGAAAGAAGGAAAAAAAGGAAGGAACTCTGCACACACCAGGAATTCCCCCTTGCCCCTCCTTTTGAAAGAGGAAAGGAAAGGGAAAAACAAAACAAAACTGACAGCCCTCTTTGAAAACCCATGCTCAAGGCTCCTTTTAGAATCAACGCAAGGGGGGACAGGTAGTTTCTCCCCTTTAATGATAGAAGCAAAGTCTGTTTCCTAGTAAATTCTCTCATGCCTTAGAAAAGGGAGAAAGGAGACTTCACTGAATATTTAATGAGCTGTCAGTTTGCAAATTCCCATCCATTCACCATCACTTGAGGCTGTGTATGCAGTGGTGGACAAGACTTAGAAGAAATTTGGAAGAGGTTCAACAGTGCCAGCAGCAGAAGTCCAAGTGGCCCCTAACAGAGGCACTGGTGCTGCTACCAGTGAGTTCAGAGTTATCAATACACACCCTTCACCATGTCAGACCTACTAAGTAATAGAACTTTGCTCCAGAATCATGGCCTCACATGTCTCTAACTGGCAGGACTGTCAATAGTTGCTTTTGACCTTGTTCACTACTGAGGAGTGGAGGAGAATAAATCCAACATGAGGAATGGCGAGCCAGCCGGGAGGGCACCAGAGAAGAGGCAGAGTTCCCTAGCTGATTCAGGGTGGGATCCAAATAATCTTGACCAGATGAATATGCTCACTGATTATCAAGTTGGTGGAAACAGTGATAGAAGGGATGAAGAGAGCTGTTGAGACTCCAAGCAGGCAGGAGGAAGAGGCAAGTGAAGAGAAAGAAGACAGAGGCCTAGATTGGGAAAGTTCAGGAATGATGGACATTGTAGTACCTGAACAAGTTTCCCCCAAGAACCCTTGGGAATTCCAATGCAAAAGAACAGAGAGGTAGAGCCCCACAGAGGCCTTGGAGCGGCAGCTCTTTAGGAGACAACCACGCTCCACCCCCACCGGATCCTGTCTGCATGCCTGTTTGCCTGTCCTACCCCTGAGGGGACAGATGGGGGAGCAATAATACCAGCAATAAGGAGTGAAAGCCGCTGCTAGCATTAAGAGGCTTCTTGGAGGAGAAGCGATGTGAACAACAGCCCCCCCCCAGCTGAGGTGCCAGTCAAGGAGGGAGGGCAGATGGCGGGGGGGCAAATGGAAGCGGCGGATGCAGCGGAGGCTGAGAGGATGCAGCCGACAATAAGTAGCAGGAACAGAGGAGTCAGTTTCGGAAAGGGGGAAGTTCACCCCCTCCCTTCCTAGTTCGTCTGATGTTTGGAATTTTAGAACCAGGCGAGAAAGAAAAAAGGAAATAAAATGCAGCCAAAAGTTCAGGAGCTGCAAGGGGCTGACGAGGGCAGAAAGGAGCAGCTTAGCTGCCTACAGCCATACCACCCTGAACACGCCCGATCTCGTCTGATCTCGGAAGCTAAGCAGGGTCGGGCCTGGTTAGTACTTGGATGGGAGACCGCTTATGAATGCTGGGAGTTGTAAGTTTTTGTAAAAATCCAAATTGAGTAGAGGTTGGAAGATGAGAAGGTGGTAGGAAAACCCAGAAGAGGAAGAGGGTCTCTGGGAGCGTGCCAATGTGCCCAGTGTGGGCAGAAGAGGCATAGATGAGAAAAATCTGGACAGATGGTGAAGACAGTCAGAGAAGGATGTGGATAAGTGGTGGATATGTGGAAGAAGACAGCAGGGACCAAGTGAGAGGTGATGTATGGTGGGAATCCTTTTGTGGAAGATGACAGCAGAACTCCATGAATAATGGCATTGGTCAGCAGTTAAGAGGAAAAGTTTTGTTCTTCGCCCCATAAACTGCAAAGGGCAAGGGCTCGGAGTTGTGACATTCTGGTGAGAAACGTTGGCAGCAGAAGTATGGAGAATACGGGAAAGGGCCGAGTCAGAACTGCAAAGTAGCGCCCCCTCACCAGTTCCCGATAAGATGGAAAACTGGAAAGGCTCCCTGGTGCAGTCCCAGCGGGATGGAGGAGGTGATGGAGCACCCTAAGCTGGGGATTGTGGGTTCGAGTCCCACCAGGGTCGCCACTGCGAGCAAGCTGGGAGAAAAGGTGACGGAGCACCTCGTGAGTTGGGAGGGAGAAAATAAGGGAGCATTTCTGAGAGGCGATAGAGCGCCTCTCCAGTTTGGAAGTGGAGTTGCAGTTAAGGGACTCTGGCTGAAGAAGGCAGAGGAGGAAAAAAGATGCACGCTGTGAGACAGCTAACAGACCGACAACAGCCCTGAAAAAGCCCACGCATCATACAGGCTCAAACAACAGACCTGCATTTGTCCACCAGATCATCAAAGATTAAATTACTGTGCTAGGAGTCCTTGGAGGAGTCACATTGTACCTGCAAGACCTCAGAATTTAAGGAAACTGGAGAAGATGAAACAAAATCCTGGAGATCGGTAGTTCAACGTGTATGGTCCAAATAACAACCCTGGCTATGTTTTTGGACTGGATGCCAGCACAGGACAAGCAGCATGATACCACATTAATCTTCTGAGCCCATTTTATAGAAACCTTTCATTCCCATTCCATGTGCAGCCCACAACAGAGAAACCAGGAGTGTTTTTGTTTTTTCCCAGAGCCCCATCATGATGGGGAAGAAGATGCAATATATACTTCACAGAGTCATGAAGTTGTCACCTTTCAGCAAAAGTCCTTTTGGATGGATTAAGGGAACATAACTCTACAGAAAAGGGTTAGTGTGTTAGGGAAAGCTCTGAGTACGACAAGGGAGAAAATGTTAAAATAGGGGCTTCTTTCCCTACAAGCACAGGCACACCCTCTCAAACCAGGAGACATGGGTGGGGACCTATCAGGTAGTAGTGACAACCCCCACTGTGGGAAAGGTGGCCAAGATGCTAAACTAGGGACACATGCATGATCAGATCTTGAATGTGGAAAACAATAGATTGAGACAGGTATAGGAAGGGCAGGAAGTTTGGTTTACCTATTTTATCACTAGGGATTGGAAGATATGTGTATATGGCAAATAGGCATGCCCAGGGAAATGTCTCAATGTTAACTTCTTTCCACTTACAGCATAGGCTTTACTGAGTTGTGTGGAAAAAGGGGGGTTGGTCCTCCATAGTCAGTGCTGGAAAGCAACCAGTTTTTACAATGGCAAATGGGTATATGGTCAACTTCTAGGATGAAATGATTTGGCCACTGAGGGAATCAATTTTTCACTTGGTGCACAAACTGATATAATTTGGCTGGCCAAAAATGAAAAGGATTCACAATAAAAGCAACAGGTACATGACAACACATGATCCCCATGGAGGGAATTGGTTTTCATGTAAAGCAGGTGCGTTGTTGGCTGTCAGCTCAGCATGAAACTATCTCTTCAGTTGTGAAGGGGTACTCAGTATTTTGGTAAAATATAACCTGTTGTCATTATGTAAATAAGTTGAATGCAAAAGAGGGAAAATGTGTTTTGAAGTATGCAATATAGGAAGAACATTCAACATTCTAGTGGTCTGCAGGCATGTGGACAAGATTATTGGGTTCCTTAAGTAAGTATGGGTAAAAGCACTGTATGCAGAAGTACTTTGCACTAACATAATGGCTTTCCTAAATCTGCCAGTCTTTACTCTGCATGTTAAAAGTGTTGTTTTTTAATCCGTAATGCTCAAGTCAATGGAAGAAGGAAGTTGATGTGTATGCCTAACTGGTGGTTGCAGAAAAGGGGAGTCAGAAGAATTCTGGGCTAGGTGATACCTTTGACGCTCCGGAAGCCGCCAAAGTGTACACCAGACCCAGCAACTCCTGAGGAGAGAAGAATTCTGGGCTAGATTGTACAGACTGGCACACCGGAAGCTGCCAGGCAGCGTACATCAGATCCAGCAACTGCTGTGGAGTTGAAGATTGGGGCTAGATTTCTGCTGGGGTTACCGGACGCTAACCTCTCTACGCACAAATCAGACCCCCTCCGTTATTGGGAACAGCGTGAAAGTGTAATGTGTGTAAGTGAATCCTAATGCTGCTATGTAGTTTGCTGTTATATATTATTTGTGTTATAAGGAAGAAGGAAATAGTACATGCTAGAAATTGCAAAGTAGTTTGAATTTAGCATGAAGGGGGGAATGAAGAGGTTAAGTCCAATGCCACTTGCATAGGAAAAATAAGCGAATTGAATTGTGCTTCTGAGTAAATAGCAGATGTCTGTCTTATCTCAAATTTTAGAAATAGCCTTGCAACATCCAGAGGTCTGGGAACTGAATGGGAGTAAGCATACTCCCTCATTTTGGCTGTAACCATTAATTTGTATCACTCTAAGTAACCTTGTAAACTAACCCTTTTGTTCTCTTCTGTACACGTGTATGCCAGTCAATGATGTAATGGAAAGTTAACCAAAGATCTTTTTCTCCAGTGATGGGCGGGCTAAGTAAATGATTGATTGCTGACATAGAATGCAAAAGGTATATAGTGATGCTACCTCAATTAATCGACACAACAGCTCTGAATTAACTGTTGCCCCTTGCGCAAGGTATTGTAATAAAGCTGGCTTTTTGATTTTTCCCTGAAACCTGGTTTTCGCCACTTTCTTGGCCGCTACATTTCGACCAAAGTTCCCAGTAAGAAAGGTCAGGTTACAGAAAAAGCTAAATGGAGATGAGACTAAGGGTTGTTGTTACGGGGGGCGGGCACTGCAAAAATGCTTATTTCAATTGAGATTCTATCATTTATTTGGTGAGATTAATACTAAATAGTTTGGAATGCCAAGGGAATTTCTGGTCCCCTGAGAGCAGTTTAACAGCTGCAGAGTTTTCTTTTGATTGTCATTACAAGGCAGCTGTACTAATCTATTCACATTAGTTTCACCTGACTGCCTTATTTAATGTGGGCCTCAATTGCTTTGGGATTAAATGGCAATCAACTGAAATTCTGGAGATCTGTTCTGAAATTTTCTCAAACTCAATACCCTTTTTACTTGAAAAAATTAAGAAAGCCATTTTAACAAATAAAAAGAGCTCACCTATCTGTACTGTCCACGTTCTTTCATGAGGACACCTATTCAAACAAAAAATACGTAGGAATAAAAAAAGAACATGGCAATCCTAGATTGGCTAATTAGTTAAAGAGATGTCATAAGTAATGTCTCCTAGCCTGGCCCCCACCCCCCAGTCCATCTTTAGAGACAGCACTGTATTGGGCAAAGGAAGCCTGTTCAGCAGGATCAAGGAGGATGCTTCCACCTCTGCTCCTGCTAGCGAACAAGGCCACAACGCCCTTCAACAGGGTCCTGCTTTGGTAGTCACATGCTTGCTTGCTGGTGGGAAGGAATGTGGAAATGCTTTCCTCCTTGTTCCAGCTAAAAGGATCTCCTTTGACAAAATAGCAGCCGGATCTTAAGATGGGCTGGGGTGGGGTGGCATTTATGTAGGCCAACGGTAAGACTATAGCCCTTACTGCATGAAGCTGTCATACTGTCAGAGTAATGCATTGCTCCCAGTCTAGGATATGTGCTAATGTATGACGTTGTTGCTAACCAGCTGCTATCGTATTGCAAGGCATTGGAAATCTATCCTTTTTCACTGCTGGAAAAAATCCAGTAATGGCTGCCTTGTCCACCACAATCTCATCAGCTGTGTGAGTCCAGTTTCTCAACAGTGCTTGATAGCTGTTCCTGTCTGTCACTGATCCAGGAGTGGGCATGGTGTGAATATTCCCAGGTTGCCTCTCCCTCAGCTACTCCCATGGTGTGGTAAGTTAGAAATCTATCACCTCTCCGGGTTTAAATTTCTCCTTTGAGTTATTTTTTTAATTTTTTAAAATACATTTTTTAGTATTACAGCACAAAAACGCAATAGCACATGGGTGTATCATGACATTACAATGTTGCTCTGCAAGTACAGCTTTAAAAAAAACCCAACCAGTCATGAGCTGTGGGGTGGGGACAAGGATTCGCCAATGACACTGTAATGCAGTGAGAACACTGATGGCAATAACACTACTCATTTACTGAAGTCAAAAGGGCGCAATAGAGAGCATTCATAGCCTGATACCATCACGGAAATGGAACAACGCACTACTGAGGTATCGTGCAGTAAGGGCCTAAGTAACCTTACTGAACACAGATCAGTTCTGAATCCATAACAGCAGAACTTAGTTTCAGCTGACATCCTAAAAGTATGGGATTCTGTGGAACGGCACAGTAAGTAAAAATCTTAAATCATATTCAAGCTGGAGCTACTCAGGCCTTTGATATATAACTGACTAAAAATTTGAGTAGATTTCTAAGCATTCCAAAATCCTCAAGCATGAATTAATTAAAGTCAGTCATTCCATGAAGAAAGTATGGTACATTTTAGAACTTACTGGATGCTGTAACTTCATATTATCTCACTATAATACTAGATTCTGTCTGATCTTAGAAGCTCAGCAGGATCAGCCCTGGTTAGTACTTGGATGGGAGACCATTAATGAATACCAAGGGCTGTGTGCCATATTTCAGAGGAAGGAACTGGCAAAACCACATCTGAATATTTGTTGCCTAAGAAAACCTTATTCAATTTATGGGACCACCATAGGTCAACAAGCAACTTGAAGGCACCTACACATTATGCTTGTATACCATCTGCTCTCAAGTATATATAGTGTTATCCCCTTTTACCCTTATCATTGTGTCAAGTTGTTGCCTTACTCAAAGCCACTCAACAAACTTCATGGCTTTACCACAAGTAAACCCACAGTTTCAACTTCCAGATACTCTCTAAAGTCACTCTCTGTTCTAACATACCTATTTCAAGAAACTCATGCTTTATTTCTGAAATACACAATATAAACATGTCATAAGATAAGTGAAGCAGCCCTCATATAGGTAATATGCCATGGAACAGAGGCACAAAATCTATATTGTACTGCTCTTACGTAGGAAAAATACCTGTTTTAAAAGAGTGGAACAACCCCTCATGCCTCCTAACAACACCAAAATCAACAGGACATAAATCTAAATAATGAATAATGAATCTGAGATTAAAATGAAAGAAATAAATTAGTGCTAATTTGTCACTGCAATGGTGGGCACTTTTCATTTTGTTTCATCACATTCTCTAATCTAATTTGTGCTTCCATCATTAAAGTCAACCTGTTCTAAGATAACAGTTATACAGCAATATAGCAGTTATATTAGTGTTCCAGCATCTGAAAGTATAGTTTAGATCAGCAATGTCAGCAGGAAAGTAAATTGTCATTTGTCCTGTCTGTCTTCAGCACAAAGTGGATTTCTGAAACCAAAGATTGCTATGTAGGAACAGAATCGAAACTCCATTGGTCAAGGTCAACAAAGTCCACTGCAACTTACTGGCTCTAAATTTAATATATATATTAAAACAAGTGTATCTAGTCACTTTGCCTGTTATCTTCTTTCTCCATATGAAAGATGGCAATAAATTTAGACACTGACTTACCACTGGGAAGGAGCAATTATGATGTAAAACATGGGCAAGCTATTATGGGTATAAGAAAAGAAGGGTGGACTGAAGGAGGACTTCGTTTCAGCAGGAAAGAAAATATACAGGATGTTAAACTAGGATTTTTATAAACATTGATATAATGAATTTTGCAATACTTTAGGAATCAGTGGTCAGAGAAGAAAGTTGCTACACAATTTGCCCAAAGAAATAGCTTCCATTTTCAGAGCTTTTATTTTAGAATAATTTCTGTGATATTTAAAATCTAAGGGTTGGTTAACAACATGCACAGTAACTTGATTTCTCTATACCAGATTACATTATACCTCAGAAAAGTGTCCCCAATGAGATGATACACAAGTTATCTCAATGTTTTTGAATTATTAAGAATTATCATTTGATGTTGCAGTAATGGAGGGAAATAAAACAAAACGGGAAACTGTCTGATGGTTTCAGAATCAACAATATAAAAAAAGCATTTGCATATGTATATATATTTTAAAAATATGGTTTATCATGAGGTGGAAATCCAATTTAATTCTGTAATGGTTGCTTGTTCTTGTAAGTATCCTACATGGTGAAATGCACATCCAGCAGAAGAGTGTGGTGTTAATTTGCAAAGGAAGATATTAGTACTGGTCCAAACATATCTATATTTCCGCTCTCTGGTTATTAACTCTGACACAACTTGAAGAATAATTCCAATACTAAATCAAAGAAACACTCTTAAAAGCAGCAGTTGTTGCCTATGGAAGTCAAGATACTGGCATGAAAAGTATCCATGTGATTCAAGAAGCCCCAGTAACCCATAAATTCAGGTGTTATTAATATAATATTGGAGCTGTCCACAGGGGAAAGACAATCAACAACGCTCACACACAGGCTTCTACTGAATGTCAGGGAAGTACTGCAGTAATAAAAAGAAGTATGCACACAGAAGAATTTGCAACTTCATAAGGTGAAAAAATAAGCAAGCAAACTCTTAAGAGATTACAGTTGCTCTTGAAAGTGATTCCATTTTAGATGTGTTTGCAAAATGGAACAGCATGCAATAAATTAAGTATAATTAAGAGACTGTATCAAGGTAACAAAGTACACCACAGGACAAAGTAGAGGGAAAATAAAAGACAAAGAGTTGAGACAAAGAAGAGATTTTCATTTGTGAAAAAGGGAGATATTAAAACTACTCACAAGATTATATTAAAAGTCCTTTATCTTATCCCCAGAGTAAATCAAAGTCCTAAACCTTTTTCCAATCAAAAACAAAACCAGCTATGAAAAAACAAGGCCATGATGGATTTATACAGCTGAATTACACACATTTTTAAATTTCAAACAAGTGATTAAATAAATCGGCATGTGGTTGGCTGGGGGAAAATGCTGCAGTATAGATGTCAGAAGGTTTAAGTCCCAGGATAAAACTGAGCAAATAAACAAAACAAAACTGAATTTGAATGACACCCAATCCCCCCTCCCTTCTTTTCACTGTGTCATCCAGGTATCTCTGTCTTCTACATAAAAGTCATAGTTTGTCTGTGGGTTTGTTGGTTTGTCTGCATCAGGCAGGCAAAGACCTCATACGATTGGCTGTGTGAAGCAAAAAGACGTCATATGATTGGCTGCCTGTGAAGATTCCATGGAATCCTGGGGTTGGCAGTTTAGGGCGGGGCCTTTAGAATTCTCAGCCAGAGAGATCTTGGGCCTCAGGCTGGTTGCTATGGAGAGGAGGCCTACCATCAATAAAGATGCCAGAAAACTTTTAGGAGGCATATGTGAGAAAAATTAAAGTGACATACACAACGTAGTTACAAGATCTTCTCGCCTCACGCAGTAGATTGTGTGGGTTCCATATGTGAGGAATCTTAAAGTTGAAATTCAAAACAAAAAATGCTTCCAGAAAAACATAAAGCTATTGCACAAATTAAACAGAAAGTAAAAAAAAATCAAAAGCCAGTACATCAACGTCTCTAGAGAACACAGATTGGATTGGGGACTATGGAGAAAAGTTAGAGGTACTGGAATAGGCTGATTGCTAAGAAGACAAGGCCTAGCAGCAAGGAGGAGAACAGTGTATTCCCTCAGGAACTCAAACTATGTATGTAAATAACTCTGAATTTGGAAATATGGGGAAAAGTTATACGTACTGGAGAAGACAGTTGGGTGAGTTCTTAAGAGGAACTTCAAAATCAAGGCTTCAAGCTAAATTGGTTTCCCTATCTACAATTGAAGGAACGATTTAAAATGGATTTAAAATTAGAAGGTTTTGCACTTCAAAAAACTTATAATGAATTGGAAACAACAATTTTCAACAAAACAAAACAAAAGATCTCCTATTTCTATAAATATCTCTTAACCCATCATTTAGAAGATGAAACTGTAAAAGATGTTATGATAAAACGGGCAAAAAATATACAACATGAAATACCACTAAAATATTGGGAAAGTGCCTGGAAAAATACAAATCAATTCACTTGCTCCCAAGACCTGAAAGAAAACTTCATAAAAATGATGTACAGATACCATCTGACTCCAGAAAAAACAGACAAAATTTATCACACAGGAAACAATAGATGCTCAAAGTGCCAGGAAAAAACAGGCTTTTATTAATTCTTTGGTGGACCTGTCCAGTTACAAAGAAATTCTGGACAAAAGTATACGAGGTCATAAAAGAAATATTTCAGGTTACATTTCCTATGTGTCCAGAATTCTTTCTGTTGAATATGACTTTCATGTTTGAAAAAACTTTCTTAAAGAAAAATAACTGAATCTTGTATTTGGTTACAGCAGCAAGAATAAACTTTGCAAAAATTTGGAAAAAAACAAATATGCCAGGTATAGGTCAATGGTTATCAAAAATAATACAACTGAAAGAATATGGCTTACTTACCCATTATATAAAGGGAAAACAAATTGATCAATTAGAAAAAGATTGGGAGCCTGTGACAACATATGTAAATAAGAGATGGGGTATTAAGATATAAGACAAAAAGAGATAACATAGCAAAATGTATACTGTAATAATACATAGATATTAATTTTAGAAAATGGATATGTGCATTATGTATGGCAGACTAAAAGGTAAATTTAATTACGATATTAGCTTTTCTTTACACTTTGGGGAAAAAAAGTGTTGATAAACAAATAAGATATGTTATGTAAAGAATTACAAGGGAAAGAGTGCACTCAAACTATTGAATATATTTAGAATGAAGTAGTAAGGAGTTTCACACATATATGGGGGGAAAAACGCATAAATAGTTTTCTAGATAGATGGCAAAAGGAAGTAGACAACCATTTTTTTAAAAAAAAATGTTCCTATTTCTAATTCAGTGTTCACGTATGTTTTTCTTTCTTGCATTGGATAGATAGCTCTGTATGATAAATAGTTCTGGATTAGCTTTTTATTTGTTTTCCTCTTACTTTTCTGAGTTCTGATTCTTCCTTAATTTCTGTGTGTACTTATTACAATATTATAAATGTTTTTAATAAAAAGATAAATAAAAAAAAAGAGGAAAATAAAATCCCGGGTAATGCCAGGTATATATGTTAGTAATTTATAAATCTGTGTCAAGTGGTTAATAATCTACTATCCAATCATTTCTCTTACCTTCAGCTGCTGTATATTTAATATGTTTCTCTATGCCCTCCTCACAAACCAACTTCAGTAATCATAGTAAAACAACATAATAAAAATAACATCAGATTAAGAATATATAGGGTCCAGCAATAAGATTAATGAAAAGCTTGGGAGACTAATCGAATTAGAAATTGCTAAGTCCACAAGAGAGGAAAGTGTTCAGGGTTCTCAGAAGAAGAAAGTCTACACATATGGGGCCACCACCGATGAGACCATCACTGTGTCTACTGTCTTCTACTAACAACGTCATATTTAGAGGTCACCCAAAGACAGGTCCTCTGAAGTCAATCTTACCACCTGAGCAGGTTCACATGGATTTAGACAACTGTTCAAATAACTAGTCCAAAACTGTTTGGGACTTCAAAAGTTAAGACTTGTGCTGTAACATGAATCCAGAAAAGAATGGCCAACCACTGAAACTGATGCAAAACTGGCATAATAAAACCACCCAGCCCTTATGAGCATTCTGACAGATGAATTTTATAGGTGTCTATTGATCAATTTTAAAAACAACTGTATGCAGAGAAGGGAAAGAAGTATGTTTGGCTCACATCTTCTTACAAAAATATTCATTTTGCAGTTCACATACTGACAACAGATAAAGCACTTCTTGCCTCAGAAATTAGTACTTTTCCAAGTCACATCAAACCATGTGTACATTTGAAATATCTGCATGAATATCTGCATGAATATAATACAAATGTATCAAAACCTTAATTTAGTTTAGTCAGCAATAAAAATGTATAAAATGCATATATTCAGATAAATGTATACAATTGATACATATTATAGGGAAAATGCATTACAAAATGCAAATTAATTTCTGTCTAGGAAGAGGAGGTGGGGCCATAATACTATCATAATGCCAGTAGGTTTCTGAGGAAGGCAACTAAACTAAACCGATATCTCTTGAGCATTATATTAGCCTGGATGTAATTACTACATTTCTAACTTAGGTTAGCTCTGCTTTTTTCAGATAGAGCCTAAAGTGGTAAATCAGCCTAAACTGAGAAAAGGCAGTCCAAGCCAACGTAGTCACTTGCACCTCCACAGATCACACTTCATCCAGAAATGCTTAGCTAATACATCAAAGGTAGGCATCTAGTTGGCTTACAGATATTTTGGAATGTAATTTCCACAATCTCTGACTGTGGTTGATGGAAAGTGCAGACCAAAACATCAGGAGAGCACTAGACTGCTTATCCTTGTAACAGATTAACAACTGCAAAGCTCCGTACCCTTGAGAAACCAAGAAATAAATTATTCTCTTGCTCCTGGGAGGCAGACCCACTTTAAGATAGCATCTAGCAGGGATATACTGTGAGGGGCAACACATTTGTATCTAGCAGGTGGCAGTAAAATAAGCTATTGTCCTCTAATAAGAATTCTACCCTGTATTGTATTTTCCTTCTAACATTGTAGAAAGAAAGACACTGAGAATAATTCACATCTACAACTCTTACATTTGCTGTGTTGCATTCCACACAGTGCCAGTCCTTTTGTTTGGATGCTTCACTGTACAGTCAGCCCTCCACACTTGCAGATTTGATTATTCACGGATTATTTGCTGTCACCTCTGCTGCCTCCCTATGCGATTTTTAATACGGACTGCAAGCCTTGTGAGACTGAGGAACTGTGAGCGCTTGTTAAATCCATGTTAAAAATGGTGTGCGGCAGCAGAGGAGGTGGCAGTAAGCCCCACCAGCCACTCACTTCTGCCTTGTGAAGGAACCCTGATGCCTCAAAGTAATCCACGGTGGGTTGAATACGGTGATCGTATTTTCTGTGTGTTAATTGGTTTGGGAGGACCTAGGCTTATTCACAGTTTTTCCACTTTCACAGGTGTCCTGTTCCCCTAATCTGAGTGAATGTGGAGAGATGACTGTAGTTATAAATCTTCAAGTTTTAAATTGTACAATGCTAGAAATTTGGGGACAGGAGGAAAATTTCGGGGGGGGGGGACAGAATTCCTACTTGATGGCAAGGCCTTACTCCCCCTATAGCTACATCCAAAGCATCTAGTACCCCTTTTAACTATAAATATGAGGCTTCCCAAGAGCTGAAAGCATACCAAAGGATCTAT